>PVIR01033472.1:0-18004 GCA_004026965.1 Petromus typicus
GCATTAACAGTAACCCAGCAAAAATACACTATGAGCTCCGATGAAATGTAAATGAGTGTGCTAGAAAGGACGAGGCACATTTCCTTTATAATTGCTCTACAAGAATGGTTTAGATTTCTAAGAGCTTTTAAAATTTAGGGAAAGAAAGGAGAAAAAAAATGAGGAGTGAGAGAAACAGAGAACAGAAGGATATGGGACTGGGCCAGAGGGAACCAATCTGGTGTCAACCTAGGCATCGTTTATTAAACATCTGAAAATAATTTATTGCATAATTGGAAGCTCAAATTCATACATCACTTGGACTCAATTGCACTTTTGTTAGGTTATAATGCAATATAGTGTAAATCAATTGGCTCAGAATTTAAAATTAGAGCCCAATTACCTGTGTAAGAGAATCATAAATCCAACTTGTATTTTTCTAACAGGGTTAACAACTCATGATGCCAGCTTAAACTCAGGAAAATCAATTTTCCAGGCTCAAGAACAATTGTGCAGGCTGTCTCATCATCCTGCTCCAGTGACCAGGTGGAAAGTCTGAGGCTGAGGAGTGGAGTCTGGGGGAGAAGATGAGACTAATTAAAACAACAACCACAACAGACTACCAACTATCTCTCAAAACACCAGCCAAAGCCAAGTAAACGAGAGTGAAGGCCTGCTGGTAGTCAAAATCGGGACAGCTGACAACATGCTGACAGGTCAGAGGAACAGAGGTAAAATGTCCATAGTCATTCACCGTTCAGTAAACATTCCCCACAGCTAAAGTGAAACAAAATTCTGCACTAAGGGAAAGTCCGGATGCTCACTAACCGCTGACCAGAGCTGGGTCTGCTGCAATGAGGCTGCCCCTGCTCAGCCAGGGATCCCTACTCAGGAGGGATCTGTTGGCTCCTTCTATCTCCGCTCAGTGATGAGCAGGCATAGAGGGAGAATCAAAGGCTGAAGAGTCAATGGAATCACCTCAGCAGAGGGAAATTCAGCACTGCACATGAATGTGTGCAAATATTTAATACATATTTTATATAGATCCTCCATTTTCATAAAGTTCTCAAGAAATAATTGAAGAGGGGTACAAAATATAGGCAGAAAGTTCAGTTGCACTGTTTCCAAGAAGGAGTCAACTACAGGTTATTCAGAGAAAATGATTTACAGAAACTATACTTCACCCATCTAAACTAATACTTCACTGGAGTTATAAGTTATGATGAAAAGTTCTGTGGATATGGCACAAGAAGACAAAAAACCAGAATATCATGGAATGTATTAATTTGGGATATGGAGGATAAAGAAGAAAATCTAGGAAAAAATACTTCCATTTGCTGAACCAGCTAACTGCTATTATGTTAGGATTATGAGTGATACTTTCTTATTGAAAAATATTTTGTGTTGTATTGGATTTTTAATTTTAATTTTCTAAGAAAGGTTGGCATGTTATTGCATATGTCTAGATATCCCCCCAGTGCCTCATGCAAATGAGGTGGGGTTATTTTGGAAGTGGCTGGATCCAGAGCATATGATTGATTCATGGTGGGGCTAGGCCCAATGACTCTAGGGTTGAGGGCGTCAGGGGCAGAAAGATGCTGTTAAAGTCCCTTGTTGCTTTTGTTACGCTGTGTATACCATGTTGTCTCTCCTCTGCAGTGCCTGTCTGCAATCCACCGTGCCTTGGAGCCAGCTGATTATGGACTGGAAATTCTATGAACTATAAGCTGAATAAACCTTTCTTCTTCTAACTTTAGGTGTTGGGTATTTTGTACTAGCAACAACAGAACTAACAGCTTTTATCCAGCAACTGAAAAAAAAAACTTCTGTACTGCAGAAGGCAACTTCTGTACTGCACCATTTTTAAAAGTAGGAAGGGTAGAAGGAGAAGCAGCCATCAAGAAGCAGCAGAAGCCAGTGCCCGGGAAGCTGTGGTCACACAGAGCACTGACACCTGTCCCACAGTTGCTTCTGTGTGGACTGAGTTCCACAGCCCGGTCCACTTTGTTGTGTGACAGAAACAAACAGACGCATCAAAATTCATCAAGTGTCCCCTTTATCTTTATGGCTTGCGGCTCAAACACTCAATCCCAATGGTGCTTCTCAGAGCAAATATTGTCCCTACTACACTTAAAATGCATCTAGAAAATGCCTTCCACCTTGGCTTTGTTAGTGTTTCCATTGTCTCGCTTTCTAAATGAAATGTGAAACTATTCATTCACAAAGGAAATGCTGTCCATCTGAAGCACAGAAATTTTCAGTGAAACATACTGTCAGGAGATGTGCTTCTCACTGGCTCCTTTTTGCATCTTAGTTTCATCTGGCTACAGCAGTTTAAGATACTCACAACATCAGCCTAGGAGATCAAGATGGACCTTCCGGATCATCTAATTCAATGGCCTCATTTTTTACAAGAGAAACCAGTCACCGGGTAAGGAAGTCAGCACTAAAACTGAAAGTTTGAATCTCAGAACACTGCTTATCACTTTGTCTCTACTTCTTTTCAAAGATCCAACTGCAGCTTTCCCTTCCTTGAAAATCTGAATATTTAGCTAATGTTAACATAAATCAGACTTTAGATACCTGTTGTGAGATACAGAGAGGAAAAAAAGCAGTAAATCTCAGATAATGTGCCATTTAGCTTTTCCAGATGCATCAGAGAGATCCTTTCAGTAGTAGAAAACACTTCACATGCTACTTTATACAGTCCACTCTTGATTTTGTGATACAAAAGGTAAAAAGTTCATAGGAAAAAAGCCATGCGGATTATTTAGTGACATTTTTAAAGGTTTACTTTCAGAGGCATAAAATTCAAAGTATTTTTCTTTTCAAAGCCAAACATATATACACCATAAACATATGGAAAATATAGCAAAACATTAAGCAGTAGAAAAATCCACGCCAGGGTTGTAGCTCAATGGTGCTGGGCCTGCCCAGAAATCACAAGGTCCTACATTCAATCCTGGTACCAAAACAAGGTAATAAGGAATCCTCTTTTATAATTCAACCAAAATAGAGACCACAGTTAAAATATTAGTTTTCAAGATCTTAATACATATATTTTAACCTAAGATATGCCTGAGCACTTACTATTATGTTATACCAGCTCATTAAACACTATTGTAAATATTATTTAAGCAGAACAGTATTCCATAGATTAGCATGCCAAAATTTATTCTTTTATACTTTCCCATATGTCATTTAGGACATCTAAATTTAGGTTCATCAGGGCCAAGGATATAGCTCAGTGGTTCCGGCACCTGTCTTGCAAGCACAAGGGCCCAGTTCGATCCCAGGTAACCACATAACAATACTGGGTGTGGAGACTCACCCCAGCAGCAACCAGTACCACATACCGCAGTTCCAGGTACGGTGGCTCACGCCTGTAATCCCACCACTCGGGAGGCAGAGGAAGGAGGATTGCTGTGATGTGAGTTGGAGGCTCAGCTCAGGGCCAGTCTGAACTACAAACCGAGACCCTGTCTCAAAGATAAATAAATAAATAAATATAGGTTCATCATATAATAGAGTATTATAATGAGCATTCAGGGAAATAAACCTTAGTTTTAATTTCTAATTATTTTGTTTTAGCTCTTAAAATAAGAAATCATACATTAAAGATTATAAGCAATTAAGTTGCCAGAGAGTCTGTCACAAATGATGTTATTTCTACCAAAATTATATGAAAGTACAGATGTAAAAAGTGTGGTAAAGCTGAAAGAAAAAGGGAAGCAACAGCAGAAGGAAAAAAAGTAAACACACAGGTACAAGTCTTCGTATTTAATCTAGTTATGTGGGAGAGAGAAAACCCTGGCTAATTTGACGAACCAATAAATAGTTTACATATAGCTTAAAAGAGAAAAAAAACTGAGAATAATATCATATTTTTAGTGGAAGAATGTGAAAAGGGTTAGAAGAAATTCAATAGATAATGTAAAAAATCAATAAACATTATTTAGCAAGTTGGAAATTAAATAGGAATTGGTAAAAGGGGTTGTATTTAGGGAAGACAATAGTAAGAAGACTGGAATTGGGGACTATTATTTTGTACTGTAAGTATTTCTAAACCACGAGATTTTAAACTATGCATTGATATTTGTTTTCATGAAAAACAAAACATAAAAGAAGGTTATAAAAAGAGCAGGTGCACTATGAGCAGCTCTTTTACTGATAACAGAAATAGTGGAGCCGAGACGAGACGAGATGCTGTCTTCAAAGCTTCTGGAACATGAAGAAGCAGGGGGTGCAGTACAACTGGGTTTATTTATACAACGCGGAGAACAAGCGCGGTGTAGGAAATGGGAAACACCAGTTTCCCCTGCAGGCAGGCAGCACAATTAGGATTTCATTAGGACTTAACCACAGGATGGCATTCTGTCCTTGGGGGTAAGCGGAAGGGTAAACACATCCCCTTCGTGAGCAAACCAAAGACGATCAGTGTCAAGATAAGACTCTTTCCTTCATCCTGGGTCCTCCCACCACCCTTTGGACCCTTGAATCTCAACATGACCCTAGATCAGTAATGGCGACCCTTTTAGAGCTTTAAACAAAATTTCCCTAGTGCCAACTGCATATTCTCTCAATCTTCCAAGCTGCCTCCTAGCTGCTTCATGCTTCGGTCCCAGGCAGACAGCAAGTGTGCATCTGAATACATGCCTAGGCTCATTTCCCAGAGTGCATTTTGTATGGAATTGTTGCATGAAGGCTGGCATGACACTGGTGACTCCATGTTTGTGTCACTAGCCCATCTGTCCTACAGGCCTGGCATCTAGGTTATTTAGAACAGCCTGCGTAAACTTATTACTATGCCTTGTGTTCACAGAGAATGTTGCTTCTGAGTTCAGTTACAATCCCTAGAAGTTTAAACGATAGCCACTGTGCTATAATCTAAAATAAATTGCTTTTCTCAAGCAGCCATGGAAGCTTTTGCACTGCAACTTACCAGAGCTACTGGTTTTATCTCATCTGAAATTCAAGCAGAGAACAAAAGCTGGACCTCTGAACTCCTGTTTTTACCGCAAAAGGCATGCTTCTGCACTGGTGTGGCTCACTGCTCAGCCAAAGTTCCTCTCCGGGAACTTGATTTATCATAAAGCAACACAGTGTTTCCACTGTTAATGTAAGCCATCATTTTCTTTTACTTTTCTATCTAAACCACACACCTGGACTGGGCCCTTTTGAAAGAGGTCCTATTCCATCGGGGACAATATTTGTTCTTCCTGTCCCACAGCCAACAGCAAGTCCGAGGACAATGGCACCCACCTGAATCCAGGCACCCCGCACACTCCGTTCTAACTCTTTTCCTTCCCTCTCCAAGGACAAGGAGGAAAAGGAAAGAAATCTGGGAGGTGCTCGAAACGTTAAGAGAATGTTAATTCTTCTTTCCCTGCCTACAGCTTTCCACGGCTTTTCCCCCCAAGTCCCATTGGCCCAGCTCACAGAACTGCTTCCTGTAAGCACATTCAGACTGAGTTCCCCACGAGGGGCAGAGCTGTTTCAGCATATTTCTGATGGAGATGGTTTCTGATCCCTTAGAAGCCTTTCCACAAAGGCAATTAGAAAGGTTTCCAATGCTAACTATATTCTTTCTGATTTTACAAGGCAACATAATTAATGCTGTTGTTTTCCTGCCAGTCAACAAGAGAAAATTGCCCTTTCAAAAGGTTTTTTTCAAGTTTGCAAAAATAATCCATTAATTCTTTTCTCCTTCAAATATTTTTCTTCTATTGAGATTGAAAGACATTAGCTTGGAGAATGCTATAGCATATGTGCTCTGATGCATTTTTCTGAAAGGAGAAAAAATTTTATGTCCATCAAAAAGAGTCACTATCCTCCGATGCCTACCCCACCTGAAAAAGCAGCAGACACTTACACCAGTTCAGATCCAAATGCAGAGCCACTGTGAGGTCCAGGACGTCCTCGTTCTTTTCATCAGGTGACCATCCCTTCTACTGGAAAATGGGAGGTGGCTCTCAAATCATGTGACCTCCCAACTACCTTCATGCCTAATAACCGAGAAGACACACTGGCTGGTTTCCTCTCGAGGTGACTGGAGGCCTCAGCAAATGGGGAGGGGGTGTTCTTTGAAGTGTCAGTAATTGAAAAACAGTGCTGACAATAGAGAGATGTTCTGAATACTGCCAGAAGGTCTATAGAGTGTTATTTTCACGCAACAAGGAACTGATCTGTCCAGAACGCCAACAGGTTCTTCCTTAGGAAATAATGCCTCAGCTGGGAAAAAGGCACCGCTGCAGTGAGGCAGAGAGAGTAAGTACATTGTCCTTAACCCTCCATTTCTCCATTTTATAAACCTGGTCTGCCAGATAATAGTCAATAAGTGAAAAAACTGTTTAGCAATGAAAAGACAGCAAGTCATTAATTCAACAAAATATAAGTACCTCTATGCACAATAAAATGGATGCTAATAATAAAGAATCGATCGAGTCAAGTGGCCCAAAATTTTCTCCCCAACTAGACTTTCAGATTTCCATGCCTTTCTTATGCTGCCTAATTCTAACAAGAATTTTTGAAAGATGGATTAGGCAGAACTCCTAACGTTCTGTAGCAGATCATCCTCAGTATCTTGTGTATCATCTGGCTTTCTTAAGAGTTCTTCCTACAGGCTAGCGGCCACTTTTTTGTAGAATGAGTGGTTTGTAAGTATTTCCTCCCAGTCAGTAACTTACCATTTCTCTTTCTTTACATGGGTATTCACAGAGAAAATGTCCTCATTTTGATAGTCTTATCCTTCCACTTTTCTTTTTTATTGATTGTAGTTTGGGGATTAAGAGCTCTTCACCTAACTTTAGATCCCAAACATCTTAACCTATGATTACTTTTTCTAAGCTTTTTATACTTTTACATTTATGTTTATGATCTCTCTTGAGTTATAGTTTGTATGAGATATGAGGCTTGGTGCAGTGTTTACTTTTTTTCCAGTGCAGGTCTTAAACTCTAGCAGCAATTGTTAAAAGGCTTGGCTTCCTTCATTAAATTGCTTTTGTATTATTATCAAAAAAATCATTTGACTATATTTGTGGGTTCCTTTGTTCCCTTTTTCGTGCTCCTCTGCGTAATCATACGGGCTTGATTACCACACCTCTACACTGAGCATTAACATTGGGTGAAATGAATTTCTCTCACTCTATTCTTTGCCATTATGTGTTAGCCATTATGGGGCCTGTGTATTTCAATATAAATTTACAATAAGTTTGCTGACATTCTCTTAGTTTCTTAAAGATCACTTTGGGGAGAACTAAAATCTTTATTTTGTAGAAATTTCCAGGTCTTTTGCTCACTGAGTTTTCATTTCTTTCATCAACATTTGATTACTGTAGGAGATCTACCCTATACCTATTGTGTTAAAGGAATACTAAGTACTTAATTTTCTTTGGATTATTGTACATGGCTTGTATTTTCAATTTTTCTTTCTACATACTTCATCGTTATCATATGAAAACATCATTGATTTTTATACACATCCTGCTCCCTAGATAAAATCAATGATTAGTTCTAGGAGTTTCTGTTGCTATGGTAGATTCCAAGAGATTATCTAGACAGACAATCAAGTCATTTTATTTCACTTTTTTCCAAACTTTATGTCTTCCATTTACTTTCAGTGGTTGTTAATGTGGCTATAACTTCCTACATTATGTTAAATGAAAATAATGAAACATTCTTATATTAGTCCCGATCTCTAAGATGCTCTTTATCAAGTCGAGGTAATTTGCTTCTACTCATTCAATGAAGAGAATTTTCATTATGAAGGAATGTTGTATTTTGTCAAATATTCACTCTTAATTTCTCTTTAGTTTGTTGATATGTTTATCACATTGATTTATTTTAAATTATTGAACCAATTTTGCATATTTAGAATAATTCTCTTTGGCCATGGTACATACTCTTTCTGTAACTTCTTGGATTCAGTTTGGTATTATTTTGTTGAGAATTTCCATGCCAAAGTTCAAAAGAAACACTGGATGGTAACCTCTTCTTCTTTCTGCTCTCTTCCCTCTGCTCCTCACCCCACGTTCTCTTCCTAGTTCTGTGCTTTTTGGTTTTATGATCGGAGTATTATCGCCCTCAAATAGTCAGATGGGAGGTAATTTTGCCTCTTCTGTTTTCTGGAAGATACTGTGTAAAAATGAACTCATTTCTTCAAAACAGTTCAGTGAAACCATGCAGTCCTTGACAGTTCCTCTGGAGAGCTCTTCTGTTTTTTGAGAATCTTATTATATTGCCCAGGAAAAAGAGATACCTAGAATCAAGCAAAAGGCCTGTCTCGACCTGCCCACGAGTCCAGTTCTAAAGACGTGCACCCTGGGTGACGCATGGGAACCACTGGTTAGTAATTAAGTTTATTTAATGGATATAAGAATGTAGAGCATTGTATGTTATATATTGTGAAATAGAAAATGCTCAATGTAAAATAAGGTGAAAGGGGACAATGTTGAGATTGTAACAAAAAAGTAAGGAAACAAATTTTATATATAGGGGGGGGTGGTAGGGTGGGTGGGGCTATGGGAAAAAATGAGAATTAAGTTGTGTCTTATACTGGTACAAATCCCCATTGTGGAGTGCAATCATGATGTGTATATTTAATGTACCAATAAAGATAATTTAAAAAAAAAGAATGTAGAGCATTGATTTTATCTTGACTGAGTTGAGGCGGTTGAAGATTTTCAATAAATTGTTACATTTCTTGTAATTTGTTAAATTTGTGAATATGAATATATAATTATGTAAATAATGGATCATAATATTTTCTACTTATTAATATTTTTGCATTTCTTTTGCAAAATTTTGATGCTAGGGATCCAATCCAGGTCCTGTATCTGCTGAGTATGAATTCTTCGACTGAGCTGTATGGATTACTCCTATTTTTTTTTAATCACTAACGGAGGTGTACATATATATTTTGGTCTTTGTTTTGCTTTTATTTTCAGTACTACAATTGAACCTACATAATTTACAGTGAGCTTCTTCCCAGACACTCTTATTTTGAGGTGAGTTCTCAGAAAATGGCTACATTGCTCATGCCAGGCTTGAACCTGTGATCCTCCTTCAACTTCCTAGAATCTTAGGATAATAAGCATAACCCACCACCTCTAGGCTTAAAAGCATGTATGCACATGACTTATTTCATCTCTGTTATTGATAGTTTTGGTATTACCAGTCTTGCTAA
Source organism: Petromus typicus (assembly GCA_004026965.1). NCBI lineage: Eukaryota > Metazoa > Chordata > Mammalia > Rodentia > Petromuridae > Petromus > Petromus typicus. Next base: position 9,164 of record PVIR01033472.1, read on the forward strand.
TAGTTTATAAATTTATTTTTAGAAGAATATGCTTTGATTGCCCTGTTGACTTTGGCATTTCCCCTGTATTTAATTTCGTGTGGTTTTGCTCTTACCTTGATTATTCCTTCTATGTGTTTTGCATATTTTTATTTCTTGATCTAGCTCCTTCAAGTAGGAACTTGTTCAATTCAGGCCTGTCTTCATTTGTAAATTAAATATTTACAGGTTAAAGTGTCCCTCTCAGCGCCACGTGTTCTGAGGTAGTATTGTGCTCTCAGTTTCACTCAGCTCTATGCATTTTTAAACTTCCTTTAAAACCTTATCTTTGATTTGTTGCTAACTGAGAAATGTGTTGATTTGTACATGTTGATTTTCCAGCTCATACATGTTTTACTGATCTCCTGTTGAATTTGTTGTGGCCTAAGAACACATTCTTTATGATTTCAAGTTTTTCAAAAAACTGTAAGGGCTTTTATGATCTAAATAAAATACAGCCCAGTTTTGTGAATGTTCTGTAGATGCTTGAAATTTTAAAAGCACATCCTACTACCTTTCAATGGACTGTCCCATATTTGTTCTGTTCTTATTGTAAGTGTCAATGAAATACTACAATTGTGATGCTCCGATCTTCTGTTTTTAGTGATTTTCCATATGGTAGTTCTACCTTTTACTGAAACACTGATGTCTTCAACTATAGTTACTGATTTATTTATTTCCCCTTTGGCAGTGTGTGATGTGGCTGATCCCTGAGGTTCCGTTTGTTCTGTAAGTCTATTATTTCGCTGGTATTCTAATTGAGTGAATTCCATGGTTCTCTCACAGCTTTAATAATTCTATCCTCTCTCACAGCCACTTTTTTTTTTTCACTAGGAATCAAACTCAGACCTTGCTGTTGCGAGGAAAACACAGTATCACTGAGCTAAATCCCTGCTCCAGCGCTTTCTCCTCACTATTGGATTTTTCAGTTTAAGAATTTCTATTTTGTTGTTTCATAAATTCTATTTCTTAGCTAAATGGTGCCGAATCTCCATGCAAGTACAAGGTCCTGAGTTCAATCCCTATTACCTGGAAAAAAGTAAATAAAGAAATTATAACTCTTGTCTTCTTTTTTAAATTTTTAACAGAAAATTTGCAACTGAGTCAGGCATGTGATAGACATAAGTACTTTAGTTTTGTCAGCTGTGGAAGTGCACGTCTGTAATTCCAGTGTTCAAGGGCTGAGAGAGCTGGATCACTGTGAGTTTGAGGTCAGGCTGGGCTACCATAGTGAGTGTAAGACCAGCTTGAACTATATAGTAAGACTTGCCTCAAATAAACGTTTTGTCAGCTAATTCCAACATCTGACGCACCGTGGTGTTTGTTCTGACTAGGCTGGGGGGTTAGAATGGCGGGTCTTGGGGACTCAGGCCACTTTGCTACTCTAACCTTTCAGGACTACAGTTGCAAAACAGCTCAGATTCTTCTTATTACCTTTCAAAGTTCCCAGTTGCTTGTTTTTTGCACATTACCAGATGCTTCAGTTATTCTTACCAAGGAGGAATTGGTAAAAAGTGGTCGATACTATCTTTGCTAGGCCACAGGTCTTCATTTGCTATACTTTAATTGCAGATTTCCATTTATGTTGCCTATGACAATCATTTTTATCTTACATTTATTTGTGTACATGTGGCTATGCTAAGATTTGAAATTGAGGATTCCTCTTTGTATACAGTGCCTTGAAAACAGTGATTCTCCCTAACAAGCTCTAAATGATGAATGTTTATGCACATTTTCAATAGGGCTGTATAAAAGCCCAGGACCTACCCGGTAAGAGAGTGATTGTTGGCAGAATCTAAGCACGACTTGTAAGTATCACCAAAAGGAAACCAGAGGAACAAGAAGAATCTTGCTCAATAGGACTTACTAACACCTGGTTCACAGCATGTGTTATCATTTTCCCACATCAACAAGATCAGTTTTCTACTCCTGGGAGACCAGGAAATATGGCGATACTAGGATATATTTCCCCAACAGCACTTTCTGTTGCCCTTACCTTTGCCAAACCTTATCCTTACCTCTCCCAAACGCCTAGAATTCTTGTCCTACTTTCTGTACACTTGAGACAACCTATACACACACACACACACACACACACACAGGCACATACATGCACACACAAAAACACACTCGCTGTTGCTCTTCCAATTTTCAGATAAGTTAGGAAGGAGGGAAATATATTAAAATTATTTTCCAGAAATGAGACCATCACATCTACAACAAAAGATTAATACAAAGCACCACACCTAATAAAAATGGCAGAAAATAACTAGAATGAGAAAACCCAAATTATTTCAAACTCACAGAAACATTACTCAAGGCTGCACATGAGAGCTGGCAGGCCCTGGCGGGGAGGCGGTGGAGGGTTGGGCCGCCTGCTGCTGAGCTCAGGAGGAGGCATTCTGGAAGGGCCACTAGGAAGCAGGCATGGACAGATGCGCTCTCTCACAGAGCCAAAAGGGATTGGAAATGACATCTTTAGCCTAGAAAAGATGCCTGACCAACTCCTGAACTCCTCGAAGCACACACTGTTATCAGTCGCGTGGTCTTCTAGGATCCCTAGCCACATGACCCCATATTTTCTGCACATACTTTGCTCTGTGTTAGTGCTGTTTATGATGAATAGAAGCTTTGATGTTTAATGCAGTCAAATCTATTATTCTCTTCTTTTATCATCTTTTCTGTTTGCCTTTAAGCTTACAAATTCCTCTCTCACTCTGCTGTGATAAATACTCATTTCTATTCTGGGTTACTAATGATTGATTTTATACATTTATTTATTGCTTTAATCCAGCTGGAATTAATTTTAACATATGGTGTGAGAGAGACTGTAATTCTTCCAACTCTAATACATTTTTGATAAGTAAAAAAATAACATTGCCCAGAGTATAAAACTGCCTGAGATACATGCTGCTCAGTGTTCCTAAGGCACAAATGGAATGAATGGAGCACTTCTCCCAAACACCTAGGATTCTTGTCCTACTTTCTGTAGACTTGAGACAACCTCTCTCATTTCTCAGTCTGCTCTTTTCTGCATCCTGTGGTCCCAAATATCATCCACTCTGTCCCCAAGGATAAGGTAATTACTAAAGTGCATCAACATTTCTAAGTATGTTCTGTGTAAAGCATTTTCCATTCTTGCTTACATGGCACACACAAGGCCCTGCTGGCCAGTGTGACTACATGAAATAGAACTTCACACATGAAACGGGCTATGAAGCGGCTTCCACGATGAGAGGACAGTTTCAGAAGAAAATATGTCATGGTATTTGGAATACATTAAATGCAACTTCTCAGATTCCAAAGCTCTCTTTAAATCTTACATGCTTAATTTAAAAGCAATCAGTATTTCAGTGTTAATATTTGCAAGATGAGAGATGTCAGATAGAGTTAGACTAAGCAAAGGAATTTACAGTATGGTTCTAGGTAATAAACTGTCCTCAGTAAAACAACTCCAATATTAGCTGAGAACTAGGGAAGAATTATACCATGCCTGCCATATTCCTGCAGAAATGCCCACAAGACACAAAATTACACTAAGAATAAATACTTCACTGACCTTAATTCATCCTCCAAGTGTACTCACTGCTTGCTGTGGGCCTGGACCTGAAGAGAAGTAAAAATAAGCACAACCCCAAACTGGGTACATCCGGGCATCGGCAGTACATTCTGATTTCCAGATTATCCCAAACTACACAGAGAAGGTGGGTTCCTCTCAACCTGCCCTGAAACCAAAGCTTTAAGACATTTTCTTTAAGCTTGAGAATCCTAAGGAGCCTTTAGGAAACCTAAATTAAGTATAATGTATGAAAGAGAGCATTAGACAAAAGCACAGATTCTTTGATCAGTGGGGCAGTTATGTTTTCAGAGCGCTCTCCCTTTAAACATATATGTGTGCTCGCTCTGTCTCTCTCTCTCTCTCACACACACACACACACATGCACATATACATGCACACACACACGCACACACACGCACACACACACACTCCCTGGTCATCACAAAGCTCGGAGAGCCCTGCACCTGACGACATGACACACAGAGGGCCGGGGAGCAGATAGAGACACGGTATGGTGGAATGTCAATGTGCTCAGGCTCGACGCCAAGAGATGGCTATGCAGAATGCTCGGCGGAAAACTACTCCAGCTTTTTTATGTTTCATCTTTTCATAATAATATGCTGGAAAACAGAAACAGCCCTGCTCTTGTTTCCTGCATTTTAAAGCTCTGTTCCTAGCTAAGCAAACAGTTATTACAAGTTCCTAATTTACTCATTCATTATTAAGAAATGTCCTTCTTTAACTTCAGCAGAACTTTTTGCCCAGTCTACTTTGATTAATATGGTTACAGTGCTTTTCTCAAAAAATCAGCATTTTCATGCTACATACTTCCTTTCACTTGCAATTCTTTTTGTCTTCATGTTTAAAGTGCATATGTGGCACACAGCAGACAGTGGGGTTTCATTTTTTAAAACTCATATTGACAGTCTCTGAATTTTAAAATTTCATTCTATTTTTATAGTGTATGTTTCATTTGGGGGAATTTGTACATGCAGATAGCACATCCTGATAATGTCCCATCTCGCTGTTCCTGCCCAGACTCCCTCCTCCACCTGCCCTCATTCCCATCTCTAGAATGTCGTTTTTTTTCCCTCCTCCCATCTCTAACACTAAAAATTTTTCTCAGTACACGTATACAGAACATAACGAGCTATTCATAACGCAGAGCCGGCTCACAAGCACAGCACATCCGAGCCCCTTCCCTCCCTCCCCCACTCCGCCTTCAGGCCCTTCCCCATTTGAATATGCTCCTCCTGCTTCTCAACAGCTATCATCTATTGTGGTACTTATTTGTGCTTTTGGTTTCTCACACAAGTAATTTCTGATTTTTAATTGGGGGATTTGGTACATTCATATTTAATGTGATAAAATGATTGCTTTTACTTTATGCTATGTACTGGGGATAGAACTCAGGCCCTTGCACTTCTAAGGAGGGTGCAGTACCACTTCAGCTAAATCACTGGCCCAAAATGATTTTATTATGTAGATATGCCTTTACTATTTATACAACCTATTTTTTATTGTATTTCTTTCTCCTTCCTTCTCTCTATTAAAATGAGAGATTGTAAAATAGAGATAAATGATCACTATCATATTGCTCATAGTGGCTTTTGAACAATTCTTTGTGAATGGCGGTCCATGTGAATGCTTTAAAACTCACTGTCTGTGCCTTCTTATGAGAACACACTAACAGTACCATTTCATGAAAATAAAAGAACCGTACAAGAATGTAAGTCCGCTTACTATTCCCTCTTCTTGCTGTGCTCTCACCGGTATGTGTTTTATTTCCAGGTACATTGTCAATCTCAGAATATAATTCTTTGGTTTTTGCTTTGAATATCACATTGTCTATTAAGAAATTAAGAGAAGATAAAAGGAGTTTAAAATCTTTTTTAAATATTAGAATATTTATATAAAAAGTTTATGCATACATCCCCATATTTATCATCTCTCTTGCTCCTCATTCCTCCCTACAGATCCAAACTGCAATTTGCTATCAATTTTGTTCACTCTGAAGAAGTTACTTTTCCATTTCTTACGGTACAGGTTGGCCAGCAGTGCAATTTCTTAGACTATTTGTATCTGAAAACATCTTGATTTCATGTTATTTTTGAAGTAAGTATATGTTTATTGAACACAGAACTACAGGTTGACAGTGTTTTTCTTTCTGCATTTAATAAAAGGACATTCCTTTGTCTTCTGGCTTGAATAGTTTTTTTTTTTTTTTTCAGGCATAATTCCCCAGAATAACTCTAACTGTTGTCCCCTATATACCATGCCTTTCACCTATTCCACCTCAGAACTTTATTCAGTACCTTCACATTTTATTAGCATAGCTATGGCATACCTAAATGTGGCTTTCTTGGATGCTAAAATGCCCTAACTTTCCTGTAATTGAAGTTTCTCTTCATGTTTAGAGAAATTTGACTCATTACTGTAATTTTTTTTCTGTTCAGCCCTCACTCCAATTTTTTGAACTTCATACAAATACACATATAGAAATATGCAATTACACAAGTATTAGACCGCTTGATTTTTCCCTATAGATTATCGGAGTGCCCCATCCCGCATAGTCATCTGACCATGAGGGGGACAGAGGAGGATGATGACACACAGGGAGCATGTGTGCAGGAAGCTGGGGACACACGGGATAGAGCCTTCTACCAAGAAACTGCAGCCTGGTGCCTGTTTAGTATGCTCATTTTATACCGTTTCAAAGGAGTGTGTGGGGGCAGTCTCAGAGAGAACAAGGTCATTGGACTATGCTGAGAATGTGGAAAGTAGCCAAGTTGCAGTAGATACCAAGGACACAGAGTTTCCTGCCTAGTCTCCTTATCACCCGAGCTCAGGGCCAGGGGCTGAGTACCGGAAGTGTCTGACCACTCACGTTTGGGACAGCTGGGTCTGCACACTGCGTGGGGTAAATGAAGACCCTTGGCTCATGAGCTTCCCACAACTCCCCCCCTGCCTTGGAGCTTTTTTCTTTTATTTCATTTTGGTTTTTTCCTTTGCTGTTATTTAGATGAAATAATTTATACTGCTCCACATTAAAGTTCACTAAAACTTTCAGTATAAATGTTTTTAATAGACTTTACTGTTACATTTTATACATACATTATGATCATACTCAACACTGAGAATTTGTATCCATACATGATACATTTTGATTCCCATTTTTCCTCTCTCCCCTGCTCTCCTCACAAACCCCACAGCTTACATATAGAAGTTTGGTTTCCTTTTTTACTAATGATCAATATTTTTCTTTCCTTCTTTACTTTCCCCAACTCACCCTTTCCCTTTTACTTTTCCATGTTTTCTTCTTATTTCACATTACCTATCACACATCTTGGTGTTTGTTTACATCTTTGGTTTTTAATTCTAGAAAACAAGATATATTATTTACACAACTGTATCGATTGATTTTACTTATAAGCATGTCCTCAAGGTACATCCATTTGAGTATAAATGACTCAAATTTATCATTCTTTATGGCAGAGTAACATTCCATTTTATTTTTTAAAAACTCACATCTTTATCCAGTTTCCAGTTGACAGGCATTGGGCTGTTTCCAAGTTTAGCTATCACAAATTGAGCTGCTATAAACATGTGTACACATATATCACTGTGGTATGATTCTTTTAATTCTTTTGTGAATAGCAGGATCAAATGGGATTTCAAGTTCTAGTTTTTTAAGGAATCTCCACACTGATCTCCATAGTGATTGCCACAGTCTACATTCCCATCAAGAGTAGAGAAGGGTTCCTTTCTCCCCACAACCCCACTAGCAATTGTTGTTGGCTGATTTCATGATAGCAGCCATTCTTTGTGGTGTAAAACAGAATCTCAGGGCTGTTTTCAACTGCATCTCTTGAGTGACCAGGGATGTTGAACATTTCTTCATGTTTCTTAGCCTCCTTTACTTCTTCATTTGAAAAATGTCTGTTCATTTCAGATGCTCATTTTTGAACTGGGTCTTTAAATTTGGGGAGGTTGATTTTTTAAAGTTCTTTATATATTCTAGATAGTAGTCATTTGTCTGAGAAACAGTGGGTAAAAATTCTTTCCTATAACATAGGTTGTCTTTTCACTCAGTTGGTGGTTTCTCCTGCTGTGCACAAGCTTTTTAGCAAGAGGAGATCCCAGTTGTTGATTCCTTCTGCTAGTTTCCATGCTGCTGAGATTTTGTTCATAAAGTTCATTCCAATGCCAATGTCTTCAAGAGTTCTCTCTAACTTATTTCCAGAGTTAGATGTTTCTGTTTAAATATTTAGATCTCTAATTCACTTTGATTGTGGTTTGCTGCATGGAAAAAGAGACAGATCTAGCTTTAATCTTTGGCAAGTTGAAACTCAGTTTTTCCAATACCATTTATTAAAGAGGCTATCTTTCCTCCATTGAGAGTGTTTGGCTCATTGTCAAAGATGAAGTGGCTTAATATATCTAGGATTGTTTCTGGATCTTCTAGTCTGTTCCATTGATCTTCAGATCCATTTCTTTGCCAGTACCATGCTGTTTTTACCAAAGTTGCTTTGTACTACAATTTTTAAATTGGGGATTGTAATACCCCCTGCTACAATCTTGTTGCCTAGCATTGCTGCTGCTATTCTAGATCTCTGTGGTTACAGATGAATTTTTGTATTACTTTCTCTAGCTCTGTGAAATATGCCATTGGGATTGTATTGAGTCTATACAGCAGTTTTGGCAGTACAGTCATTTTGCCAATATTGGTTCTTCCTTTCCAGGAATAAGGGGTGTCTTTCAACTTTGCTGATATCCTCTGTGATCTCCTTTTTCTGAATACCATATCTGCATATATCTATCTATCTATACAGAGAGATATCTATATAGAGATAGGTAGATAGATAGGTATATCTATGTGTAGATATCTATATATAGGTAGGCAGATAGATATCATTTTCTTTTTCAGTTGTTATAACTGGTCTATTTCAGGTCTGCTCTCAGTGCTAGAACATGGCCTAATGCTAGGTGCAATCCTCACTCCTAAGGCTGTTTTTCCTAAAGTCTCACGTGAGAGCCTAGGTGCTTGGAGAAATCTCTCCTACAGGCTAGGTTAGAAATTTAACATTGGGGCCCAGGATTTAGCTCAATGATTCTGGCGCCTGTCTTGCAAGCGCAAGGACCCGGGTTCAATCCCCCGGTAACCACATACAATACTGGACGTGGAGACTCACACACAGCAGCAACCAGTACCACATACCACAGTGCCAGGCATGGTGGCTCATGCCTGTAATCTCAGCACTCGG
>PVIR01033473.1:0-17883 GCA_004026965.1 Petromus typicus
CTTTGTGGTTCAGGCTGGCCCTGAGCTCAGCCTCAAACTCACATCACAATCCTCCTGCCTCTGCCTCCCGAGTGCTGGGATTACAGGCGTGAGCCACCACGCCCAGCACTGTGGTAATGTGGTACTGGTTGCTGCTGGGTGTGGGTCTCCACACCCAGTATTGTTATGTGGTTACCGGGGAATCGAACCCGGGTCCTTGCGCTTGCGAGACAGGCGCCGGAACCACTGAGCTAACTCCCCGGCCCACCAGTCCTTATTTTTAAAATTTTGAGTCAAGTTCTCATTAAGTCCCTCAGTTGCCCAGGCTATGCTCAAATTTGGGGTCCTCCTGCCTCTGCCTCCAAGAGCGTTGGGGTTACAGGTCTATGCTCTTTTTTCCTGGCCATTTTACTCCTTCCGTACAAACTTCAATTTTCAGCCATATCGCACAGAGATTCCTTGCAGAGTTCTTGACTAATAAATTGGAGCAGGCTACTGATAGCAAAGAGGTGCAGACTTTGTCTGGGCAGAGGTGGACTGACAGCAAGCAAAAGGCCGCCAGCCCGAAAAAAGAAGAGGCAGAAGCTTCCTAACGTAGCAGCAGAGAGGTTTGGAACGTCTGTCTCATATGGGAGTCAGTGCAAATATCTGTGGTCAAGGTCAATGCAGCAATTGAGGCAGGATATGCGTGGGTATTTTCATGTGATTGACATTGGAAAGATACTGCGCTTTGTAGTTGTTATCTCTATGTCGGGAACATCCTATCCTGTGCTCTGTTTGTAAGCAAAGCTGTGCCAGAGTGTCCAATAGGGGACCAGAAAGTCCTCCTCCCACAATAGACAAAACAGTGAGTCCATTTATGACTGCGACTAGGTTCCCAGACTGATCCCTAAAGAATTTGCTAACGAGAGCCGGGGATATAGCTCAGTGGTTCTGACGCCTGTCCTGCAAGCACAAGGACCTGGGTTCGATCCCCGGTAACCACATAACAATACTGGGCGTGGAGACTCACCCCAGCAGCAACCAGCACCATATAGCACAATGCCGGGCGTGGTGGCTCACACCTGTAATCCCAGCACTTGGGAGGCAGAGGCAGGAGGATTGCTGTGATGTGAGTTTGAGGCTGAGCTCAGGGCCAGCCTGAACCACCCTGTCTCAAAAAAACCTTAAAAAAAAAAAAAGAATTTGCTAACGAGGGACATGTAGCAGGAGCAGTGAAGGCAGGATGTGTAATTCTCATTTTTGAGGAGTGTAGGATGAGCTCATCTTCTTGTGAAATTAAATGTGAATAGAAAACATGACAAAGTATATAAAAACACCTTAACATGGTCCGAGGATTTAGCTCAGTGGCTCCAGCGCCTGCCTGGCAAGTGCAAGGCCTGGAGTTTGATCTTGGTACCCACATATCACAATGCCGTGTGTGGTGACTCACGCCCACCAGCAATCAGTACCACACACAATACCAGTTGTGGTGGCTCACACCTGTAAACCAGCACTCGGGAGGCAGAGGCAGGAGGATTGCTGAGTGTGGGGCTGAGTTCAGGACCAGCCTGAACTACAAAGCAAGACCCTGTCTCAAAAGAAAAAACCCAAAAAACTTCAAGAAATGTTTTCTACCCTCTGTTACATGTATAAAATATACTCAAATGTAGTCAGATGATTTAGTATTGCATTTTAGGTTGTTTTGTTTTGTTTTTGTGTCTACGTAGCCCAGGCTGGCCCCAAACTTGCAGCAGTCCTCTGCCTCCAAGGGTGCCTCTGCCTCCTGAGTACTGAGATTACAGGTGTGGGCCACCATGGCTAGTGCACATTTTAGGTTTTAAAAGTCATTTTCCTCATGATGCTACATCCAGAGGCTAATCCTAGCCACTGATATGATAACGTGCAATTGTCACATTTTGACAGCATTGACTTTCTGTGACTGACAATTTCATGGTTCTTTGTTGGAAGTTTTATTGCCTGCTTAATATAAGTTTATATTAAATGAACAATAAGAAAGAGGAGGAGAAGAGGGGTGAACAATCATAAGTGAGAATTGATAAGAGAACTTTGGATATATTTTGAACACATCCATCAAGGGTTGAACTTCTAACACTGCCCAGCCGCCTATTGGTCAAAAAGAAGGGGGCTGCTGCTCCTCTGGTAATCAGCTGGCTGTGAGGAGTTGGCCCTAATGGAAAGACTACAGACACATTAGGGGGCCTGCTTTGTGAGATTTTAAACTTTGTTTAAAAGGTTGGACTTTTAGTCGGGCATGGAAGTGGGTGTCCCTAAGATTAGGGACTTCACCAGGTATGGTAGCTTACACCTGTAATGTCAGCACTGGGGAGGCTGAGACAGGGGGATCCAGGTGAAAGCCAGCTTGAACTACAAAGCAAAACCTTGTCTCAAAAAAAAAAAAGTCGGACTTCTGCACCTACCTTTTATTGATAATACTGTTATAAAGCAGGAATTATGATTCACTAAATACATACAATAATGACAGAAAGCTTTTTAAAAGAGAACACTTTATTAGTTTCTATAATTAAATCCACATAGATAAGACCTTACATTTTAAATAAGGACTTCACTTAATGAACTGCTTTCAAAACAATTATTTATTTTGGGCCGGGAATTTAGTTCAGTGGTTCCATTGCCTGCCTTGCAAGTGCAAGGGCCCGGGTTTGATCCCCATAACCACATACAGCAATGCAAGGTATGGAGACTCCCACCCACCAGCAATCAGAACCACATACCACAGTGCCAAGAGTGGTGGCTCAGGCCTGTAATCCCAGCATTTGGGAGGCAGAGGCAGAAGGATTGCTGAGAGTTCAAGGCTGAGCTCAGGGCCAGCCTGAACTACAAAAGCAAGATCCTGTCTCAAAAAAACAAACAAAAAACCCTCCCACAAACCACAATTATTTATTTCATTTTGATTAATAAAATTGCATCTATTGTGTTTAATATGTCTAGAATATGTATGCGCTATGGAATGGCTAAATTGAGCTGATTAACATATGCATACCTCACACTAGGTTTCCTTTATTTTTTTCTTCACTGTTGGTTACTAGATTAATGGGCTTCGTTTTGGCAGGTTTGTCCATGCCCATAATATTCTTTGACCATTTTTATCCACCCACCCCCAAGTGGTTTTTATGTCGACATATAGAGTACATCAGTGCCCAACACGCTGGTGTGAACCTGTAGTCTCACTAACTAACCAACTGGTGTGGGGAGACTGAGACAAAATTATCTCTTTAGCCTAGAAGGTCCAGGCCAGTGAGGAAGCACAAGAGGAACCATCTAGGGAAAGAGAAAAGCACTATTTTAAATGTAAATGTACAAAATTTACATGTGTACTTTTTATTTTTCCCATACTGTGTCTCAATATGTAGCCCCAGGTTGGACTTGAGCGGGCTAGCATAGATCTTCCAACCCAGCCTGAAGAGTGCCGCCACACCCGGCCACATCCACATATTCTGTACATCAAAAATATCGTTCTTTCCCTTTACAACCTAGTGGCTAAAATACAATTAACGACTGGGATTGAAAACAACAGCATTGGTTTACCGATGAAATATACAACCAGTAATGGTTTTACATACGGTCAGGAATTTTCTAAACAGGCGGCATATATTAATTTGCCGAAGGAAGGAATTGAATAAAAATAAAAGGTTTTTATGTGTTCCCTTTTGCTATACTTCAAGGAAACATTTCAAAAATTACTGTCAAAAATTACTGGAAAACATTTAAAAATTACTGTCAGGCACTCGGACTCATCATTTACATCGCAGCCTGAGGCCGGGCGCGAGGAGTCACCGGCTCTAGGGACAGCATCGGGATGAGCGGCCGCGGAGCGCTAAGCGTTGCGTCCCGCGCGCTCGGAGCCAGGTGCGGGGCGGGCACGGGGCTGGCAGCACCAGCCGGGGACGGCGACGGCAAAGGCCGGGCTTCGCTAGAAACAATCTGCGGCGGTTCTCAGGCCGCGGAGGACGCCCGCCCACCGCGCTCTCGGCTCCGGCGTCTCCCGATCGCCAGCCAGTACACCCAGCCACGGCTGCAGCCCCACGCGGGGCCCCGCGGAGAGCAGGTGGCGGAGCGCGAGCGCGGCTGGCCCTCTCTCACAGCGCTCCCGAGATCCCTCCGCCGCGGCCCTTCCGCGCCAAGTAGTGCGTGACCGCCGCGCGCTTCCGCAAGCTGTTGGGGCGCCGGACAGGCTGTCCCCGCAAGCCCCGGTTCCTGACTTAGCCTCGCGGCACCCTGCGACCTGCACTTCTGGCCCTGGCTCCTGATCCGTTCGACTCCGCGCGCAAGACCTCCCCGAAGTCGCTGGCGACGCGCGGCAGGGCGGCGGGGGCCGCAGGTGTCCCGCCCCGCCCCCACCGCCGGCGGCAGGAAGAGGAAGGAGCCGCGGGCCACCCGCCGGGCCCCGCGGGGCGGGGGTGCCCTGTCGGAGCGCGTGACCTAGTTCGTCCTGAAGTGGGTTTGACAGGTTGTCAACTCGGCTCCCCGCCCCCACCCTCCTTCCGGGTCCGTCTCCCTCCCCGGCATGCCGGCGTCTCTCGGCTCACCTTCCCATTGGCCCTGAGCCGCCTGGCGCCCCGCCCCGCCCCCATCGCGCTCCCATTGGCCTCTACCCAACGACCCCGCCTCTACATCAACTCACTCTCCCATTGGCTTTGTCCTACTCTCAGCCCCGCCCCTCAGACTCGCCGTCCTATTGGCCTCGCGGCCCTGGCGTGCCGCCCCATTCTTTCCCGGCGGAGCCCTGCGGGTCGCTGCGCTCGGGGTTCCTGGAGCTGCTGGGCTGGGATGGGATGGGCCGCGCTGCCCTCCTCCGCGCCCGGGTCCGGTTCCTCTCTCCACGTCTTTCTCCTGCCTGCCTTCCCCTTTGGGGAGCCCTATCCGCGTCGCCGGGCTCTGCTGATGTGCAGTGGAGCGAGGCTCTCGGTCCTTGGGGCATTGCGCCCACCTGCTCCCCAGCCGACCCTGAGCTGCTCCTCGGCTGCCCCCTTCCTTCTCCCCAGAAACAAGGTGGCGAGCCCTCTCCTGCGCCACCGCCGCTGGTTCCCAGCCCTCGGCCGGCCTCCCTCCTGATCTGGCCCAAGGATCTCCCAGCGGAGCCGGGGTGGAGTTGGCAAACGTCACCACTGCTCGGTCCTGGAAGACAGCCGGAGCCGGGACGCCCGGATCAACCTGGACCCCAAGCCAAACCCGAAGCTTCAGTACCAGGGACACTGCAGTGACACTGCCAACAGCCCTGTCAGTTAGCAACAGCTTCTCGGGATCTCACTCCCCTTGCCCCTGCCTCTGCCGTGCTGAGGCTGAGATTGCGTGTGTTTTACAGTCTGAGCGCGCTCTTGACCGGCCACTGCAGAGGCCCAGGATAGAGAATAATCTGTTTGTCACACGTTACAAAGGAGTAAGCCCGATTTAACTTGAGGAAACTAAGTAACTTTCCCGTGATGTGTAAGTGGGAGATCCCATCTGGAAGCCAGGCTGAGCCAGGATAGTGATTGGGACCCGGCGCCCGCATAGCAGGGCACCCTTTCCATTCACCTCCTCTGCCTTCCCTGGTCGGAGGAGCCCGCAGATGCTCCTGCCTCAGTCCATTCTAGCCACACCCACGACATTGTGGCCCCATCATTTTGCCACTTGGCCTTGGCCATTTCTGGCCCACCCCTAGCAGCAATGCTCCAGACTGGTCACGCGCTCACCTCCTCACTTTACTGAGCTCGGGTGTCTCCTCGGGGAGGCATTTCTGAGACCGAAGCTAAGTAGGTCCCCTCTCTCCCTCCCCCGCCCCCCGCCAGGCCCTTTCTGCCTTATCTCTTGGTGGAGACAAGTCACCTTTATTTGCTCCTGGTGGCTCCTGGGTTCCTTTTGAGTCTCAGGAGGTAGGGGCCTTTTCTGATTTTTCAGAGCTGTCTGGAGGACACGAGCAGGTACTTACTCAGCGAAGCCCTGAGGAATAAATGCGCGTCTACATTCGCAGTGCTCACACAGGATCCACAGGATCCTCCTACTGAGTTCTGCTAGATGAAATCAGGTAGACCTGTGTGGGGTGTGTGTGGAGGGAATACAGCTTTTCTGTCAGTCGTTGACGCGCCGGTGGTTGTTGCCAGAAGACTCGGGCTTTGCCCACCTCTCCAGCCGGTGACAAGGTGGCAACACTCAGGTGGGCACACACTTGGCAAGCAGCCCCTGCTTCTCTGAGGATCTGTTCCGGGCAGAGGCTTGGAGTGGGGGAGGGAAGGAGTCCTGGTTCCCTGAGAACAGGCCTGACTTCTCTTTAAGCACTTCCCTGCAGGGCATGGCCGGGCACGGAGCCCGGCAGGCCCCTGGCCCCAGATCTGATCTTTCTATACACGCTGGGCCTCTCTCCTGCTGAGGCCCAGAGAACCCTGGCTCTCCAAACCTTCCCCAAGAAGGCAGTATGAACTTGATGTGGTCCAGTGACCTCCCAGCGCTTCCACAACCCACCTCTGCTTATTGTCCTAGTTTTAGGGATATAGATAGGTCATGCATTGTCACTGCTAACCTCTCAGCCCCTGCCTGACATGGTGGCACATGCCTGTAATTCCAGCACTTAGGAGGCTGAGACAGAATAGTTCCCTGAAGGCCACCCGGAATCACATACCTGGACCCTGTCTGAAAACACACACACAAAATGAATAAAATAGACTCTCAGTCCCAAACACAATCCTGGGCTGCCCCTCAGAGCTATGGAAAAGTGACCAAAAACCACAGAAGTCAGAGCCTCTGATTACCATCCACCTGAAGAGAGGGAGCAGCTTTTTCTGTGTGCTGGGCTGGAGTCACCCAATTGCCCTGACAGGATTCCAGCTGGAGAACAGAAGTGCCGAGCACACCTTCAGGAGGGGAGGGCAGGGGAAGGGTTGGTGCTATGGAGACTTCAGTACTTCTAAGCCAGGAGGAGAAGGGGACAGCACATAGAGTAGGTCTTCCGCAGTGCTCCCTAGGTACTGAGCGCTCAGTGGCTCCCAGAGGAAGGGAACACTCGTTGGAAAGGTGCAAGTAATAGGATGTGGGAGATGGAAGGGAAAAGAGGGCAGGGGAAAGTAAAGAAGGAAAGATAAAAGTTGATGGTGGAAAAAGGAGGCAAAGCTTATGTACTTAGGGGGTGGGGGGTTTAGAGTGGGCAGGGGAATGGGAAAAAATGAGAATTAAGCGTGTCATGTACTGGTACAAATTCTCAATGTGACCATTCTCATCTGTGATCATGATGTGTATATAAAATGTATCAATTAAAAAAAAATAGAATGTGGGAGAATTGCCGGGCTTTTGCCTCAAAGTTTCTGTTTTGTTTTGAGACAAAGTCTCACTGTCCAGCCTTAGCTGGCTTCAAACTCCTAAATGCTGGGATTGCAAATTTGTGTTACTCCCCCTGGCAATCTCGGGTCCTTAATCTGCCATTAACTGCAGGCCTTGTGACTTGAGACAAATTAGAGTTTTTGCAATTTCTTTTTGTTATTGTTCTCAGTCAGGATCCCACTATGTAGCCCAAACTGACTTTGAAAGGCCTCCTGCCTCAGCCTCCTGAAAGGTGAGATTATAAGTGGGAGCCATCACAATAGGCTTTAGTTGATGCTGTTTTAGAAGTGAAAAAGTTCTTCAGAGTTCTGTCCTTTGTCAGTCAGATTTGGAAACTGAAGAGATTAATGTGAGATTCAGGTTCTTCCTCTTTGAAGTGGAACCAGGAATATTGGTCCTGTCCATGTTCGGGGTTATGTGGAATGAGTTATTTTTTATTTTTTATTTTTTTTGTTTAGTGGCCAAAGGGCTATTAATACGGAATGCATTTTACTGTGTGATTATTAATGTGGTGATGCCTCAGTAAGAGAAGAAAGGGAAATACGCCCTAAGGGGGAGAGCTGGGTGATGTAGCACATCCCTGTAGTCCCCAAACTCAGGCGGCTGAGGCTGGAAGATCACCTTGAGTTCCAGGCCAGCCTGGGATAATGAGACCACTCCCTCCCCCATGCCTATTTGGGCCAGGTGAAGGTGGAGGTTGGATGACATCACTGAGATGTCCCGAGGCAGTGCCCCAGGAAGTTTATAAGGACCAGGTCTGGGCAGGACACTGAAATTGCCTCCCAGCGGGGGACTTGGCAAGACAAGTTGGTACCAGGAAGAGGTGGCCTGTCACAGAGTATCACATATTTATATTTCACCATTCTGAGCTCAGTATGGGCTGTACATCTGCAACCTGAAGACTATAGGAGGCTGAGACAGGAGGATACCGGCCTGGGCAGTTTATGAGACCCTGTCACAAAATAAGAAAAAAAAAAAAAAAGAGTTGGGGAAATAGCTCGGTGGTAGATAGCCCCTGGGTTTGATTTTCAGTATTAGAAGGAAAAAAAAAAAAAAAAAAAAAAAAAAAAAAAAAAAAATATATATATATATATATATATATATATACACATACATACATACATATATATTGGACTACATAAGAAGACTCTCAAAAAAAAAAAAAAACAAATATGACCAGGGATTTGACTCAGTGGATCCCCACCTGTCTAGCAAACACAAGATCATGAGTTCATTCTTGGTACTAAAAACAAACAAAAACAACTGAAGCAGAAAATTTCCAAGCCAGGTGTGATGGCACAGGCATGCGTGTGATGCCAGCGTTGGAGAGGCCGAGGCAGGAGGATGTCGTTTGAATCCAGCTAAGGTGGAATTTGCATTGTACAGAGGAAATCTCCAAACTCACTGGGATCCATCCACCTTGCTTTTGTAAAGTATTTATTGGATGAGTTAAAAGATATAGCATGAGAGGCTTTTCTTTCTTTTCTTTTTTCTTTAGTTTTCTGAAGACAAGATTTGGCTTTGGAGTTCAGGCTGGCCCTGAGCTCACTATGTGGCCCAGGTTGGCCTTGAACTCACAGCAGTCGTTCTGCCTCTGCCTCCCGAGTGCTGGGAGCTCCCACACCAGCATTGTGGTGTGTGGCACTCGGGACCGGACCGCGCACTGACCAGGCTGACACCAGAACCACTGAGCTAAATCCCTGGCCCTGCCTCAGCTTTCTGGTTGTTGGGACTGCAGGGAAGCACCACTGCACCTTGTTTTTCCCTCTTTTGAAATTTGACTGTCTTTTTCTCTCTTCACCTCTGCACCCAAGGGTCCTCAGACTACCAGGCCTGGGAAGTGGAACAACCTCTGTGAGCTGGAAAGGGACTCCGGTTGGACAAGTAGACACAAGTCTTTCTTGGGGGTTGTGTGGCTGCCTCTACCCTCTTCACACTTCTTTTCACAGTTTGGAATGGATAATTTCATTTTATTTAGCAATATTTTTTGTTTTGATTTTTGTTTATGAGAAAAAGGTCTTGCTGTATAGTTCAGGCTGGCCTGAAACACAGAGATCTTCCTACCTGAGCCTCCTGAGTGCTGATTTGTCACTTGTGGAACTCTTGGCTATGCTGGAACTACAGAGAAGCTTGTTTTAGAAGAGATCACACAGCCAAGTCTAAGGCCAAAATTTTGGAGAATTGAAACCTTGCCGGCTTGAAGGGAGAGCTCAGTCCTAAACCTCAGAAACAGATCTGGATGACAGCCAGAAGAGGTCAAGTTCTGGTTAACTTCTCCATAGTTAAGAGGAGGGAAAAAACC
This sequence comes from Petromus typicus, assembly GCA_004026965.1. NCBI lineage: Eukaryota > Metazoa > Chordata > Mammalia > Rodentia > Petromuridae > Petromus > Petromus typicus. Next base: position 9,596 of record PVIR01033473.1, read on the forward strand.
TTGATGTTTGAGTCATCTGTTGGACACGTAAAGCTGACTCGGAAAGCAATATGAAACCTGGGCGTGGTGGTGCATGCCTGTAATGGAGGCTGAGACAGGAGGATTTCAGTTCAGCCTAAGTAATTTGGTGATTTAAAATCTTATTTCAAAATAAAATGTAAAAAGAGGGCTAAGGGCTACATGTGGTGGTTGTGTGATGGTATATTCTTGTAATCTCAGTACTTCAGAGGCAGAGGGAGGAAGATCCCTGTAAATTCAAGGTCACCCTGGACTACATAGTGAGTTCAAGGCCAGCCTGAACCACATAACGGGGGTGGGGGTGGGGAGACAGACAAGAGACAGAGAGAAAAAGATGGGAATTGCTTCTTTTTTTTTGAGACAGGATCTCGATTTTTTGTAGTTCAGGCTGGCCCTAAGCTCAGACTTGAACTCACAGCAATCCTCCTGCCTCTGCCTCCCAAGTGCTGGGACCACAGGTGTCACTCACCATGCCTGGCAGTGTGGTATGTGGTTCTGATTGCTGCTGGGCGTGAGTCTCCATGCCCTGCACTGTTGTATATGGTGACCAGGGATCGAACCCAGGCCCTTGCACTTGCAAGGCAGGCACCAGAACCACTGAGATAAATCCCAGGGCCAGGAATCAGGCCAACGATTTAGCCTAGTAGTTCCAGCACCTGCCTTGCAAGCACAAGGTCCCAAGTTCTATCCCCGGTAACCACATACAACAATGCCAAGCGTGGTGACTCTCACCCACCAGCAATCAGTACCACAACTACAATGCTGGGCATGGTGGCTCACACCTGTGATCCCTGCACTTGGGAGGCAGAGGCAGGAGGATTGCTGTGAATTCAAGGACCAGCCTGAACTACAAAGCGAGACCCTATCTCAATAAAAAGGGGAAGGGGTCAGGATGGACAGCTCCGCATAAGCTCAGCATCAAGATTTAAAACAAAATTACACATTTTAAAACAAAATGTGTGATAGGAGACAGAGATGCTGTCTTCATATGTTCAAAAGAAGCCCAGGGGGCTGGGGTGTGACACAGTGGTGGGAAGGGCCAAAGTCCCCAAGTTCCGCATCCAGAACCTTGCGCCTACATGTACATGCCCACACCTAAGTGAGCACAAGAACCAGGAATGTGCACACTTTCCGTCCAGGGTACCCTCTATGCTGGACCTTCCCCAAGTCCCACAGAGGTCTGGCAGCCTGGCACAGGCCAGGACATGGGCTCTGCGACCTACCCTATAGGGCCACCACATGGCAGTGTAGCGTTCTCCATGTCTTTAGTGTCTCAGACTTGGTTGGAAGTTTCACCTCTCAAGCTCTCAGCAGAGATGAGTTGAACGTGTGTGCCACGCTTTGTCCTGGGTGAGGCGTCCCTGAGTCTCTCTCTGTAGTCCAGAGTGGCCTTTGACTCAGGCTGATCCTCCTCCTGCCTCAGCCTTCTGAGTGTGTGACCAGACACAACCACGCCTAGCTCCTGGATATTAATTTTAACTCACTTTTACATACATAGAATGGGGAGGGTTTCAGGTGTGTGTGTGGGCTGTGCCTGTGGAGGAAAGGAAATGATGATAAAATATCACAATGTGACCCCCCCCCCAAACACGCCAGATTATTGAGAAGTCCCTGTACACCAAATTTATGTCATTTACAATATCTTTGAAAAAAAAAATATGTGCTTTCACATGGTTTTTATTTTTAAAACAGGGTCTCACTTTTGTAGTTCAGGCTGGCCCTGAGCTCACTATGTAGCCTGGGCCAGCCTCGAACTCACAGCAATCCTCCTGCCTCTGCCTCCCGAGGATTACAGGTGTGTCACCACACCCGGCATTATGGCAGGGATCGAACTCAGGACTTTGCACTTGCCAGACAGACACCAGAACCATTGAGCTAACTCCCTGGCCCATTTTTGCATGTTTTGACCTATGTGTCCTGGCTTTGTACCTCCAATGTTCTCTGAGCAGGAAGCTTATTTATTTATATTTTCTTTTGTGGTACTAAGGATTGATCCCAGGACCTTCTCATTGAGCTACATCCTCAGCCCTTTTAAAATTTATTTTTAAAAATTTCTTGTTCAGTTTTTCAAAAATGTTAGCAAGCATGGTGCCATATGCCTATAATCTTAGCACTCTGGAGGCTGAGGCAGGAAGACTGGTGGGAATTCGAGGCTACCCTGAGCTACAGAGTGAGTTCAAGGCCAGTATGGACTATGAAGGAGACTCTGTTTCAAACAAAGTAATAAAAAGGATTTAGCTCATTGGTTCCCTGCCTACTTTGCAAGGACAAAGGCCAGAGTTTCATCACTAATACTACAAGAAAGGAAGGAAGGAAGAAAAGGAAAGAAAGAAGGAAAAGAAAGAAATGTTTCTTGGCACTTTGCAGTACGCCATTAGGAGTTGGTACATGTATATATCACATCAGTTTTTTATCCCCTCCCCTTTTGGGCAGGTTATAAGATGGGTTCTCACCATGCAGTGTACGGTAGCCTTAAACTCACTATGTAGTCCAGGCTGGCCTCAAACATGCAACAATCCTCCTGCCTCTGCCTCCCAGGTGCTGGGATGACAGGCACAAGCCACTATGCCCTATTTTTATTTATTTATTTTGCAGTACTAGAAAAACTCAGGACCTTGCACTTGCAAGGCAGGCATGGTGCCACTGAGCTAAATCTCCCCAACCCCTTTGCCTCTTCCCACAAAAATAAATAAATAAACCAAAACAAGCATCCAGTCAATCAAAATAACACAAGCACCTGAGGTGGAAGGAATAAATACGGTCAACATGCATTTCTGGGGTGGGGTGGCAGGTGCCCTCCTCCTGGGCAGTCCTGCTTTATTGAGGGTTTTGCTGCTGGCTGTCCAGCCTGTGGGTTTCTTTGCTGCCTCCTGACCCCGGGGTTTGCATCGACGTCTTGGACTTATTCTTCAGGATGTTCTGGTGGCAGGGGCTTGCTTTGGCCACTACAAACTCGTCCACAGTCACGAGGGTCAGCACCACCTCAGCCACTGCACGGAAGCCATGGGCTTTGGCCGCAAGGGGGTCCCATACCCCTTCCTGGGCCGCATTTAGGAGTCCTTCGCTTCCCACTCCCACCAGGAAGTTTCCTTTTTGGTGGATGCCACTCATTTCTGCCATCACGGGTGGGACAGCCAAGCCTGCGTTCTCTGCCAAGGTTTTAGGAAGAGACCTCAGCGCCCGCGCAAAGGCCAGGAAGGCGGGCCCCTCTGGCCCATCCAGTTTGCCCCCTTTCTCCAAAAGCATCCTGGCCACAGCCATCTCTGTGGCACCAGCTCCTGGCAGCAGCCTGGGATCCTGACAGAGCTGGGCATAGGCATCTATGCCATGGTAGACGGCCTCTTCTGCAGCCCGCAGCCCCTCGGCCGTGGGTCCCCGGAGGACCAGGGTGAGGACAGGCGCATCCCTGTGTTCCCACTCGAACACTGTTGCCTTGCTGTCCCCCAGCTCCTGCGTGCGAACCCTCCTGCACCGTCCAGGCTCCAGTGGGGGGAGCAGGCTCGTCAGGAGAGGGGTGCCAAGCACCTCACTGAGGTACATGATTTCCCTCCGAGATTCAGCCCGAATCACCATGATGCCCAGCTGGTTGGCTTGGGCAAGGGTCCTTTCATCCACACCCCCCCACACGACAGCCACATTGACTCCTAAATCTGCCAGCTGTGCCACCTGCTTTTCTATCAGCCGATTGCTTTCTTGCTCGAATGTAAAGAGATCCTCTAGGTTATAGAGACGGGCAATTGCAGGGACACTGGGAATGGCAGGACCAAAGTGACAAGTGAAGAGGGCCACCCTGGCTCCTGATGGCACTGCGGTTATCTGGCCACAGGGGCTCGCAGCTATGGCGAGCCCTGGGAGGAGGCAGGAGTCCCACAAGGTTGCCCCGCGCAAGGCACACACCCCAATGCGCTCCCGCTTGAAGCCCCCACCGGACACCTTGCTGGCCCAGCACGCGTGGGCTACCAGCTTGGCCAGGTGGTCTGAGTGAGCCAGGGCATGCGTGTTCATCACGGAGTAGAGGGCCCAGGATGGGTTCTCCAAAGGCCCAAGTGCCCGGATGGCCAAGGAAGGCAGCGTGTCCAGGATCTCTGCCAGGGCTGCGCTGTAGGCCTCCCGGAGCTGGGTGCGGCTCAGGCCAGCTCTGAGCAAGAGCTCAGCCTGTTCTAGTAATGCTTCCGCCAACAGGACCACAAAGGCAGTGCCGTCTCCAATGCTCTCCGACTGGTCTTGGGCTGCTTCCCGCAGAAGCCGGGCCGCTGGGTGCTCTAGCTGCAGGGCCCGGAGGATGGCAGCTGCTGAACCAGTACACACAGTGTCCCTCTGAGCAGTCACCAGGAACTTCTGCCGCCCGTAGGGGCCATAGCAGGGCCGGATGACGCTGGCTAGGGTCTGCACTGCTGCCAGGCTGCTCAGCAGGAGCTGCTGCCCCCCTTTGGGGCTCCCGTGGGTCTCCTCAGGCCAGGGGCCCAACCGCTGGGGTAGCTCCAGGTCAGGAAAGGCTGTGCTGCCCATGATCCAGACAGGGAGGCCTCCGGCAGCTGTAAGGGGTGCTGTGGGTCAGCAGCAGAAGTGTGTCTGGCCCAATTGCTGAAGCTTCTCAGAGGTAGTGGGAACCCAGAGGCAGAATATCCACTGCATGGAAGCTGGGGTCCACTCAGAGGCTCCTGGCTTGTGGGAAGATGCTCTGCAGTCTGGAGGCCACCCCAAAGTCGATCCTGTAGAGGAGCTGGGTTCCTGGGGCCTCTGAGCTTCAGTAGCCAAGATGGTAGCTTTCACTGATGAAATCACAAAGCAGCAGATGGAGCCAGGGGTAGGGATGAGGTCACAGAAGGAAGATTAGAATTGAGGAGGCCTCACCAACTGGCCAGAGGGAGGCCTCTTTTCACAGCAGTGCAGGTCCGTATGCCTTTGCAGCAGGCCTGAGAGTTCCTTAAACTCTGATGGCAGTGAAGAGGAAATTGGGTGGGCCATGGCAGAGCAGGCCTGTAATCCAAGCACTCAGGAAGCTGAGGCAGGAGGATGACTGTGAGTTCCAGGCCAGCCTGGGCTACACGATGAGAGATGTAACCCAGTGTGAAGGCTATGGGTTCATATTCTAGTTCCAGAAAATAAAGAAATAAAAATAATAAAAACCTTCTCACTTCAAAGAAGTGGCAGTGGCGGGCCGGGGATTTAGCTCAGTGGTTCCAGCATCTGCCCGGCAAGTGCAAGGTTTCCGAGTTTGATCCCAGATACTACACAAAACGATGCCAGGAGTGGTGCCTCACGCCTATAATCTCAGGACTCCAGAGGCAGAGGCAAGAGGGTTGCTGTGAGTTCGAGGCTGGCCGGGGCTACATAGTAAGTTTGGAGCCAGTCTGAGCTACAACGTGGGATCCTGTCTCAAAAAAAAAAAAAAAAAAGTTTCAGTGGTTAATGAAGCCAGTTAATGGCGTTTCTGTTCTGTGCTCGGAGACCCAGAGACCCTGATGTCGGTGTTCTCGGGCTCTGCCTTCCCTGACAGCACTGTGGCACACAAGCCATATCATGCTACCGGCCTTTGCCTTTTTGGTCATTTGTCAGCCGGTGCCTGTTTGTCAGGTTTGCATGGTGTCCCTGGACTCCTTGATCTTCCAGGTTGCAGGTGTGGGAGGCCACGTGGTGTGTATACCTGTGGGGGAGGGAGAGATGCTGGCCAGCTGCAGACAGCCAGAAATGGACCACAAGGGGAAGCAAGTGTCGGCCCTGATCAGGGCAGAGGAGACCTGGGGTGCAGTGAGGCCTAGGGCTGAAAAGCTTGTCACCTCCCACACTCAGTTTGGATTTTTCTGGGGCTAAGGGTGTGGCTCGGGTGCACCCCTTGTTTCTGGGCTTCATCAGCAAAGGCCACCCACATGCACCTGTGCAGATGGGGAGGGGGAGGGGCAAAAACAGTTGGGTCCCTTCTAGTCTCCTTCCCTCTGTTTTGTGGTTTTTCTCCAGCCGTTTCGCAGAGCAGTGCTCATATTCCTCACAGGGAGCAGTGCGCGCCTGACAAATCTTCACTTTTCCTCACTTCCTTCTCTGTCTTCCAGGTAGGGAGGCTCTTGCTGTAACAATGTCTGTTTAAGTTGAACAAATATTTATTCAGTGCCTATGGTGTTAGGCCTCTGAGAATGCGAAGACATGAATTTAGGGAGAGCAGCGCAGGTAGATTTGTGTCCCACAGGTCCTTCCTCCGCTGAGAGGTGCCAGGGAGGGCACAGACAGAAATCCTGGCTGTGTCTGCTGGCATTGGGTAAGTCAGAGCGATACTGTCCACTTTCTCACTACTTTGATGTCTGTAAGAATAATAAACCTCTGGGCCAAGCACAGTGGTTGACATCTGTAATCCCAGCACTCAGGAGGCTGAGGCAGGAGGACTGTTGTGAGTCCTAAGCTAGTCTGGGCTATATAGTGACTTCAGAGCAGCCTGAGCTACAAAGCTACACTCTATCTCAAAACAAAACAAAACAAAACAAAAGATCTCAGAAATTGACATAGCACCCAGCTGTCCTAGTAAGATGGGACATTGTTTTGGTACTTCCAAAGAGGATAGGACAGAAGAGACAAAAGGGAAAATATCGTAGTGAAAAATAAATATAATTAAGGCTAAAAAGCAGATTACTTTGAAGAAAGTTGCTTTCTTTTTTTATTTTTTATTTTTTGAGACGGTCTCATTATGTAGTACAGGCTGGCTTTGACTTTGTGGTGATCCTCCTGCATCAGCCTCCTGAGCGGTAGGATTACAGATGTGCTCCACTATGCCTGGCTTCAAAATAATTTTTTAAAGAAAGGACTAGGGATGTAGATTAGTGCGAAGACCCTGGGTTCAATCCCTAGTACTCGCAAAAAAGAAGAGGAGTAAGCAGAGGACTGAGGGAGAGTTAGAAGGGAGGAGGAAGAGGAGTAAAAGAGGCAGAAAAAAAGAGGAGAGGAAGAAGGAGAAGAAAAAGAAGAACAAAAATTGAAAAGAAAAATGCATGCAATCAGCCCACATCCCAGCTACTTAGGAGGCTGAGACAGAGGATGACAAGTTCCAGGCAACCCGGACAACTTACTCAGACCCTTCACTGCAAAAAATACAAAAAGTGTCAGGAGTGATGATGTATGCCTGTGATCCTAGGGCTTGGAAAGCTGAAGCAAGAGGATAACCTTGAGCTTGAGGCCAGCCTGGGCTACATAGTGAGTTCAAGGCCAGCCTGAACTACATGGCAAAACTCTATGTCAAAAAAAAAAAAAAAAAAAAAAAAAAAAAAAAAAAAAAAAAAAAAAAAAAAAAAAAAAAAAGAAAAGAAAAAGAAAGAAAGAAAGAAAGAAAAGAAAAGAAAAATGTTCTAGGCCATAAATTTAGCTCAGTGGTTTTGGCATCTGCTTTACAAGAGCAAGGTCCTGAGTTTGATCCTGGTAACCACATACAACAATGCCAAGCTTGGTGACTCACACCCACCAGCAATCAATACCACACACCACAGTGCTAGGCATAGTGGTTCGTACTTGTAATCCCAGCCCTTGGGAGGCAGAGGCAGGAGGCTTGCCGTGAGTTCCAGGCTTGCCTGGGCTACACAAGGAGCTCAGAACCAGCCTGAACTACCAAAGCAAGACCTTGTCTTAAAAAGAAAACAAAACAAATAAAAAAACAAAAACAATGTTCTGGGCTGGGGATTTAGTTCAATGGTTCTGTGTTTGCCTGGAAAGTGCAAAGTTCTGAGTTCGATCCTGGGTATCACACACCACAATGCTGGGTGCAGTGACTCACACCTTTAATCCCAGCACACAGGAGGCAGAGGCAGGAGGATTGCTGTGAGTTCGAGGCTAGCTTGGGCTACAAAGTGAGCTCAAGGCCAGCCTGAACTACAAGGGAGATCTTTTCTCATAAAAAAAGGTGTGTGTATAATGTAGCTAAAACTCTCTGTATTCAATCCCTTGAACTGGGGGTGGTGGAGGTGGTCTAACAAGACATTATTTTGTTGAAGATCATAGATAACATAGACAAGTATTTTGACCCATAGTGGTTTTAGAGACTGCCCTAGAAGGATTCACTGCTTTTCTTGTCCAGACTTCTGAAATCCTATGACCTTGAGCACAGCGCTGCATGACAGGTGTTGATTATGAAGCCAGAGGTGACTCACCTGTGTGTTATAGAAGAGTAAAATGTATAGACGAACTGAGAATGAGCAAAGCAGGCCTGTAAAGTTGTCTGTAAAGATTCAGTGTGTCTTCTTTCTGTTTCTTTCTTAACAAAACACTCATGAAAAGATCATCTTAGCCCTTTT
>PVIR01033474.1:0-17862 GCA_004026965.1 Petromus typicus
TAATGACACTTCCGCTGGCATAGGTTACAGACAGTGTTCAAGGTGCAGACAGATGAAGGAATCATCTTTGAAAAATGACTGCCTGCCACCTAATGAGAGGTGAAATGCTGAGGAAAGGGGGCAAGGCGTCGGCTTTGTGGTTGTCTTTGTTCTCCACGCAGAGTGGATGGCTGTGCAGTGCGGGTGGGGGCAGGTGCCAGTGTGAGAAGCAGCCCCCTCTTGTCTCAGTTTAGCCAGTTTGTTCAAGCTTATTTAAGGGAACATTAAAAGCGTGTGATATAATTAATTGATGGTCGCCAACTCATGGCAGTGATAGAGCTATTCCAGTGATAATGTATGTATGATACCACAGGTTTAGTTCATGAAACAAGCATCAATATATGAAGGATGCTATGTACAGATTCGAAATGTCAAGGCTGTTGTTGGTTTTACAAACAACGGCACTGCAATTTTTAGTGAAATAATGAATTAATTAACATATTGTGGAAATGGATAGCTAGCCCTGCATCAGTGATGGCACTGGTGGCTTATGAATTATAAATGATGAATATTTTTTCTGAAAGTCTGAGGTATTTAACAAAGGTCAAATTCTGTTGCAAATGCTATTAGTATGACAGCAGTATTGGATTCATTTTTGGTCTGTGGATTCATGAATTTTCACTCAATTTTTAGCCTGGCTCAATAACATATATGCCAATGAGTGAAATTAAGTATTACTTAATTATAAAACTACATTCTGAGGCAAAAATTCTTCTTGTACATATTGAAATCTGTTTTGTTCAAAGCTCAGTTGTACCTGTGTGTTGCCTCTTTGGCAAATGATTGAAGACAGTGTAAATTACAGACACTCTCAAGTTCTTGCTCATGTATCTGGTAGAAATTTTTCATGTTCTTAAAAGAAAATGAAATAGAAATTTGTATAAATCATTGCCTAAATTTGTGACTAAATAAAGAGAGGAAATCAGGGCCAGTGATGAGAATGTCACAATTTTGTTGATTTCTGCTCCTTTTAAAGAATGGATGAGTGTCACCTCTAATGATGGGATAGACGGATGAATTCCAGACAGTATCCACATTCTCAGTGAGAGGCAGGTTAAAATTATTCATTTTTCTGAAATATGAAAAAAGACTGCCAAAATAACTGATAACTGAAAATCAAGAACGGGTAGTGATGGGGTCTCAGTTTTGTTGTCGTCTTCTCTGTTCTCTGCCCCTCAGAGTGGCCTGGCAGGACTTCTCCAGGACCTGCAGAAGCAGCGTGGCACCTGCGTGAGTAGCAGCCTCCTTGTCTAGGCTTGGGTGGGGCTTTCACAGTCATGGAATGAAGTCTCAACTGCCCCTGATGCTGTGCAGACTAGAAATGTCAGCACTCATCATGGCATTGGGAACAATAATATCTCACACCAAGCACAAACAGTGGACTTGAATAGAGAAAAGAGAACATGACTGGGCTTGATGATGACCACTGGTGGCGTATGAGTGGAGCACGATGAATACGTCTCTGGAACTCTGAGGTCCTGCACAAAACTCACATGTCACAATTTTGGCTTTGTGTGGTTGTATTTCAATCGCACAAGTAGATTTGGGTTTGATCCTTAATTTCTTGCATTTTTCATCCTATTCTTATAATTGGATCATTATGAGAACAAATAAACAAATATGTAATTCGATAAAGATGAATAATATTAAGTATGGTTCAATTATAAAAATATGTGGTGAAGTAAGAAATTCTGTATTGGTCAAAGTGGGGCCACATGTATGTGCCATCCCTTTGCCTAATTATAATATTGATGATAGAAATTATCGGCAATATTCATCTTCTGGTTTCTTGCCAAGTTTGAAATTATTCATTTAAAAGATAATGAAATAAGTATACTCTTAAATTAGACACTAATTGAAGGCAATAATCAGGGGTCAAGAAGGAAATGTCCCAATTTCATTATCATTTTTTCTGCTCTGTATTCTTAGAATGGGTGAATCTCTTGGATCTGAGGATACCTCTGTGCTTGCGAGCCCTGCGGAGACCAGCGAACTGTGTGAGTGCAGGGAGCAGACTGGCTTTGGTTTGGGGTGACCTTAAGGGGTCCAGTTCATTACTAAGAAATATGAAACATCCTCTGAAATGGCCACTCTACCCCTGTGGAACATACAAGGGAAACATGAAGCACTCTGTTACTTAGGAAACTTCATATCCATGTTAGAATCCCTCCATATACAGGTTAAGATAGAAAGGCTTTTCTGGGGTTTTTTGAATAAGAAGTCATCAATTATTAGTAGTATGTAAATGAATCAATTATGAAAAAAATATAAGAATGACTGGAAAAAGAGAGGACTGATCCTGATCAATGATGACCACCAGTGGCATATGAGTCAGACGGTGAATATGTGTGTGGAGCTCTGATTATTGAAGAAATCTGGTTCTTTATCTTTGTTTTAAATGATCCCATCGAAAGTCATCAGTAAAACATACTGTTTTTGTTTTTGCTTGTGATTACATATTTTCATTCTGTTTTTATAATTGCTTCAAAGTGAGAATCCGTGAACACCGATACAAGTAAATAGATATAAAACGAATAAATCACCATTCAACTTTAAAAGTATGTGCCATTGTGAAGTCCTTAATGTTCTCATCCCCTTTCTGCTGTGTGCCCCTCAGAAAGGACGCACTTTGAAAATTGGTGGACTCCTCCGCGGTCAGGTCTGTGAATAAGGTCGTCCTTACTTTGGTGTCAGTGGTTTGCTTAAAAGCATGTAATAAGTTAATAAACATACAAACTCTAATCAGTGATGGTGAACTGTGTCCCAGGGATGTGCAGGGGAGTGATGTGAAGCATTCTATTAATAATGCATATATGAAAGACCAAACGTCATTAATGAGCCAGATATATCATTGTTAGAATGATTTCACAGGGCCGGAGATTTAGCTCAGTAGTTCCAGCGCCTGTCTTGCAAGTGCAAGGACCTGGGTTCGATCCCCGGTAACCACGTACAATACTGGGGGTGGAGACTCACGCCCAGCAGCAACCAGTACCACATACCACAGTGCCGGGCATGGTGGCTCATGCCTGTAATCCCAGCACTCCGGAGGCAGAGGCAGGAGGATTGCTGTGAGTTTGAGGCTGACCTCAGGGCCAACCTGAGCTACAAAGTGAAATCCTGTCTCAAAAAACCTAAAAAAAAAATAAATAAATAAATAATAAAAAATAGAATGATTTCACAGATAAAGAACAACAGAGTTCTTTGTTAGATTTTATGAGTCATAGTGCTTATAATTAGTAAATTAATGTATTAATCAATAGACACTATTGGAGATAAAGACAACCAACCTAATCAGTGTGAAACTCAATAAACAAGTATATATAAATGCATAGAGATAAAGTGAATAAATTCTAATCATTGCCTAGGAATAGTCCCTTTTTAACAGTATGCAGAAAAGCAAGAATTATGTTGATATCTGAGGAAGACAGTGACTGCACAGAGAAGTCAACATCATATAGCTGCCACCTCTTTGGCTGATGATGATGCAGACAGTGATCCACTTCCATGCTAATAGCAAAGTTGAAATTATTTATTTTCAACAAATAAAATTAAATCAATGTATTTCAAGGAATGATTATTGAAATGACCAAACAGATAGTTGAAAATTCAGGACAGTAGTGATGATGTCTCAGTTTCACTGCATCTTTTCTGCTCTCTGCTCCTTAGATGGGACATGGTAGGTTATTGGAGGACTCCTTGGGGTGAGTTGCTCTGTGTGCCTGGCTGGGGCGGGGCAAGTGGACTTGTGTGAGTACAGCTAGCCTTCCGGTCGCAGTCCGAGTGGTTCGTATAAGAAGATTCAGTAGTGCTCAGTAGAATCAGTTCTGGCCGCTGTGCCCCAGTGATCGGGTGGGGATGAAACACTCAGTTGACAATGCACAAGGGATGGTTAACTATATATATGGTGAATGTTTAAATTTTTAAAATTATTACAGTAAAAGACACATTGCTGTCAGTTCCTTGAAAATTGTCCCCTTCATTTCAAACACACTTATCCCACCAATCTTGGTACATTATGCAGCAGTTCTGGAGTTCTGGAAGTCCCTTTCACGAGGTGTGATTAAAAAATACAGTGACTGCTGCTGCCCATGGCCATCGTCAGAAAGGCAAGCTTGCCGAAACATGGCGGAGCACCCTCATCCACCTTGTTGACTGAATCTGGAACTGAGGGGCTTCTGGCTTTTTCCCAGGGTTAACATGACCATGCAAGGCATATGGTATCCCTACATCCAGAAGAATGCAACTGAATGTACTCACAAAAGAAGCAGACTTTGGAATTGCTCCTGAGTATGGCAAGAAAGATGACTAGGTGTACAAATTGAGGGCAAGTATCTTGAGAGATTTAGTGCTACTGTGTCTTTTACTGTAATACATTTTTAAAATTTAAGCATTCAACTGGATTTGTTGATCATACCTTGTATATATGTCTGTTTTTTAAGAGATTAACCATTGTGTTTTGTGTTGGTTCCATGACAGGCACTATTTGTTTATGTAAGAGAAAATAAAATAAACAGTATTTCAAATAACGTAAGTGACTGAAAGAATGAAAACGACAATGTGAAGACTGCTGTGAATAATGCCCCGATCTTTTTTCTTTTCAGTCTTCTCCTGTGCTTTGTGCTCCTATGAATGGACACTCTTTTGCAGAGATACTTTTATGGCCAGACCTTCGTGAGCATGTATACATTACAAGCAAGTAAGCCCAGTGAGTAACAGTGGAGATCTTTCTTGCTGCCATTATGTTTTTAAAGGATCATAGTATTATTTTAAAAGTATGAAATACACTCATTGAAAGAGAATGCTGCCCCCACGGCAAAACTCGATTGACACAGAGTGTTTTTCTGATGCACTCAGCTGTACAATATGGGGTTAATTTTATTGCTGTGAGAAATAATAATATGAAAGTTATAAGACATATGATATTCAAGGATCTTATTCTCTAGTTTATGTGATTTTTACATAAATGAATTAATTAATAAAAACCTGTAGATATGATTGAAGGGCATGTTGGCCAATCCCAAACTAATGGTGGTGGTGACATCATGGGCCGTAAATAGTTCATGTGTACAGCTCTGAGTCCCAGCACAATATAAATCACAGCTATGCCTCTGTTGGAAAAATTCCTATAGGAAGATACAGAGATAATCAAAGATCTTGTCCTTGGGTTGTGATTATACCAGTATAAATGAAACAGTGATAATCAGAAATGAAATGTTAATGTGATTAAAGATGAACAGAGGAAGTCACATCCTAATGGTTAACTTGTGTGGCAAGGAGGAAATACTACTGCTATAATTTGGAATGGATACTACAGCTTTACTTCTTGGCTAAGAATCATATTGATAAGCACTTTTATTAAGTAATAATGTTACTGCTGTGGGTCATTTTTCTTACAAGAAAATACACAATTATTACCATAAATGAATACTAAATAACATAACTGAACAAAAGGAGTGGGACTCAAACATTAGGTTTTATCTCTGCTATCTGTGCTCATCAGAATGGGCACTGCCATGCTCCCTTAGGCACCGTGCCATCATCCTGAAGTCTGTGGTGGTCTCAGGAAACTGGAGACAGAGATCAGGAACTGTCACGGCTCTTGTTTTGGTGTGGGCCATTTAAGATTTTCCAGTTGTCTTAGTCGCTTTTCTTGTTGCTGGGACAAAATACCCAACACACGCAACTTATAGAAGGAGAAATGCATTTTGGCTCCAGGCTATAGAGGTTTCAGTCTAGGGTCTACTTGCTTCAAGGCAGGGTGCTTCGGCAGAGGCACAGAGCAGAGGAGGTACTTCCTGGTGGTGGGAAAGCAGAGAGAGAGAGGGAAGTGATGAGTAGGGAAGACTCGGACCTTCCAGACCATATCCCCATTGACCCACCTCTTCCAACCAGATCCCATCTCCCCATAGGATGTCAGCTATGATCAGTGGACTGATTCACTGAAGAGTGAATCACACACGCATGTGTGTGAATCACACACGCATGATTCAGTCACCTTCCAAAAACCCCACATGAGGCCGTGGGGGACCATCTGAATAGAAAGCACCACACCTGGGTGTTATGAACATATAGGAAATGTAATCAAAGAGACTTTCCATGGCGCGGTGATGAGCCTGAGCTTAATATGAAATATGATTTTGAATAATACCTAGGAAACACTGAGATTAAAAACAAATCAATTCTTATGGGAAATGACTTAGAGAAAGATGTCAGGAATATTGTGGGTCTTGTTTCTTTTTTGCCCTGAATGATGTATATTGTTTTACTGTGAAGCAGTGAGTTAATAAATATGTAGCAAATGAAGTGGAACCAAAGAGAAAGTCTCAGGGTCCTGGGTATGCGAGTTAGGGGTGCTCAATCTGTGTTTCAGGAGGATGTAGCTCCCACACAAAAGAAAGCTGGGCTATTGTTGAGTTGGAAACAATCTTTTGTAGCCAGATGTAAAATATCCATTTTTCTATTCTTATACTTTTATGGTTTATGGGCGATTGTATTATTAGGAGAAAATTAGTACATAAAGAGCTCAAGACATGGGATTAAATGAATAAAAATATGACCGTTCCTAGCCCAACCATAGCACCTTTAATGAGACAAGTTGTCATAGTAATCTATCTCAGGAGTTGACATTTGTGTCTTTGTTGTTTTTAATTTCTCAGAATGAGGAACATGTAGACAGATGTGTGAATTGTCACTGTTCATATTTTGGTTGTCTTGTTATTGTATTACTAAATAGGAAAGTCATTTACATGACAAAAGACTACACATTATTAAAATTAAAGGTGGTCAGTGACAAAAATTTGTTAGATAACAAGAATGGTTGTGCTCACTGAATTTCCTCACAAAGTGACACTGTCTGTTATCACTCCAGTAACGAGCAATATACAAGAGCTACCCTTGTCTGTGCTATTGTCTTCACCGTGTAAAAGCCTCTGATTTTATCTTCATAGTGAGCAAATGAATAAGTATAATAATAAAAAAGCTAAAAGGAAGACAATATGGGGTATAATGAGCATGTGTTAAAATAATGGTTCTTATTTAACCAATTCATGAGATTATGTTCTTTTTAAAACAGAATTTCATCTTTTATAAGTTTTTGATAAGGATGCAGAGATTTAGGCACATTTGTATCTCGGGTTTCTCAGAGTTTAAATAGCATTTTACCTCTTCAAAAGGCATAAATTTTTGGCCAAATAATTTCACCCATGGATGAATGAAGTAAGAGGAGGAAATATTGTTCACTGGCACAAAAATCTCTTTAAACAACTCATGCAGCTGGTTCTGCAGGCGTGCAGTCCACAGTTAAATGGCGGTGTGCAGAGGGAGGGGCGGAACATGGAGACTTGTAAGCACTTCCTGCTCATGATAGAGGCTGGATTCAAATTATCCACTTTCAACTCAAAACTGACAGTTGAGTAAATTTGACAAAAAGAACGGGTGTTTTGCCAGTTGCAAAATGGATATGGCTGAAACCTTAAAATTAGTGTAAATCTTGCTGTTGTTAAACTATCAGTGTGAAACTGCACCTGTTGGAGCACTTTGCCTGGAGCACCTGTGCTCTCCTGACCGGACCTGTGGCTGTCGGCTTGGCGGGGTCCCTGGCCTCAGAGCAGAGAGACCATGTAAGTGCGCAAAGCTCTGGCCTTGGGGGGGCTGGCTTGCTCCTGGTGTTCTTTGTGTCATTAAGAAGGTGGATAAATGTCTCATGTGTACACACGATTGAAGAGGAGCAAGGATGAGAATGTGTTATACTCTGAGGATTAAGATTAGGATGATTGCCATCGGTATAACTAGAGAATCATATTATTTTAAAAGCACTCTGGAGAACTTAGTTCATTAATAAATTAATCAATTAAGGACTCTCCTTGTTTGAATAAAGGTCATTTAGACAAAGAATAGTAATAGTCTCCTGCTGAAGACAAGTGAGTTTGGATGTACTAAGAGAACCCAGAACAAATGATTTAATGAATTCACCAACACCTAATTATAAACAGTTAAGTAAATTAAAGGGAAAATATGGGTCCATGGAATGAATTGAGCTTGTTCCCCCATATTCTACCCCCTCCTGTTTCGAAGAGGCATTCTTGAATACATGTATAAAATTTTTAAGTCATGAGCGAATTGTTCTTTCTCTCTTCCTCCTTGCTTCCCTCCCTCTCTGCTTTGTTGTCATCTGCTTTCAACTCCACAGAATAAACACACATTAGTTAACAACCATTGTCCTCTGTGGTGCAATGGAGTAAGCTGTGTTTCTGTCTTTAGGGTATGGTCTGTTCAGGGCAGTCAGTGTGGGATGTCGGCATGGGCGTCGTGAGCCCCAGGTGCCACTGCGCTGGGAACTGAGGAGGCCACAATGGGAGCTGTTTGTGAGCAGCTCTGTGCACTCCAGCTCTGGGTGGGGGACGTGGTGTCGAGAGCCAGGGATGTCGCTGTTGTCACGCCAGGTGGTCCTTTTCAGGGCTCTCACAGTATTATTAAAATGGATAACTGCATACATTAAGTAATAAAATGCGAGCCCTTTTCCATGAGCCAGAGATAAGAATGTGGCATAAATCACTGTTTATAATTAATTTCTGGGATGGGTACTTCATGTTCACTAAATTAAGCCCAGATCTGTGCTTTTCATTTGTTAATGTCCTCTTTATGTCCCCAGGATGCATGCACCATAGCTGATTAAATTATTCTCCAATCATGAAGATCTTCGCCTTGTTCCTCTGGGTAAGGAGAATACCTTGTATTGTAAGTAATAAAGTTCTTGGTTTGGATCGTTAGCTCATGGTCTCAACTGTCATTACAAAAGATAATTAAATTTCAGGAGGGCACGTATAGGCTTAGGATGAGAATGTGTTATGATCCAAAATTAATCAATTTAGTACAAATGAAGTATGAGGAGAAAAACTCAGTTTTTTCATTAATTTTGAAAAGTCACAATTTCTTCTTGAGTATTTGAACATTTTCCTCCTGATAAGGCTCTGGGTCATCATTTCTTCAGCTGAGAGCCTTGGTGCGGCGAGTGGTCCTCATCGCCCATTGTGGCTTCTGTACACTGTTTGGGTTAGATGCCAGAGGGCCACTAGTAACAATGCCAACCAAACATTTTTTGAAAACAGAGGTCCATTGCAAAAAGAATTTGTGGCTAACTTTGTTGGGAATAATTTCAGGAAAGTTCAAGGATCTACTTCCGGATTTCATAGAAATTGATTCTAGAAATTGATTTTATATGATGGTGATTAATGAATGGACCAATACACCTGCATTGATAAGGAAAAGAGGTCAGAACAAGAAAGCAAGAATACTCTGAATTCAGCTCAGAGATAACTCAGCCCATTAGGAAGGACAGACAGGTTAAAACTGTTACTACTGAATGTACATTCAAAATTGATGTTTTGTTCTTAGTCTGCTCTATTTTTCTGGATGTTTGATTCATAATTTTTAAAAAAGCTGGTTAAACCAATACATTGTGAACTAAATGAATGAAACCTGAGCACTTCCAGTGATGAGGATATTTTGTTCTTCTTTGTATCTGCTTTGTACCTATAGAACAGATGTGTCTTGTCTTTAGTCATTGTTTACAGATGAAGATCTTGAGCATCTCACGTGGCCAGGGATGGTGCAGATCAGGGTAAGTGATGCTTTGTTATCCTTTTATTCTTGGTTGTCCAAAAGTAATGAAGCAGTGTGGTGATAGGAATGTGAGGAATATACAGATGAGCAAATCAACAGCGAGTTTATCCGCGACCACATGAAGGAGCGGATGACTGCGTGGAGAGCTGGGGAGTGAGTGAGTGAGGAAGGCCGAGGCCCTGGCTGGGTGAATGAAGACCAATGGGCCAGTGGGTCAGTCAATAGAAAATGAGGGTGGGGTGCTCGAGAAGATCAGTGGCTCAGTGAGTCCCTGAAGGGTTTGCAGATGCGCTGGTAGTGGAAGGTAGTGAACACTGAGGGAATAAGGGAATGTCCACGTCGTGTAGGAGCCTGTCCATGAGGGGACAAGTCTGTGTGTATCCAGAGTGAATGAATGTGGGAGTGAGTGAGTGAGTACACACTCAGTGGAGGGGAGAGCTGAGCACGCCCAATGCACATGTGAGTCCAGCGATGGTAGGAGCCAGGTGGATGGTGGTATAGGCAGTGCAGTTAATAAAGGACAGACTGATGAGTACGTGGGTCACTATGCATGTGCCCAAGAATAACTGACCTGCCGTGTGCATGGGTGAGTGGCAGCACGGCTCATTTGGTGAAGGGCGACCCCTCACTGGCCCCACCTCTTCTCCCCTGATAGACTGCAGCACAGCTCAGATCCCAGGCCCCAGTGCCTGCCTACTCTGTCCAGGTCATCTGTTTGTATTCACGGCCATGCTGAATATTCGGGACCAAAACTGCATCAGATCAGCTTCCTCCTGGTGCTGCCCAGCCCTGAGCCTAGTACGCACCCAGTAAATTACTGCTGAATGAATGAGTGAGTGACTAAAACTATGGGTGCTTAGTGGACCAGAGCAGCATAGTACTGTGTGTGGGAGATGTGTGTGTCAGATGCTTGGAAGCGCCCTCCCTTCTGAGTCCAGATCTTCTTCAGCCTGGCTTCCTGCACCAGGCAATGAGACATGACACTGGCAGTCCCAGCTGCCCTGGACCACGGCCCATCCTTAGGCAGTGCTGGCTTGGCATGGTGCAGTGGAAGCCCTAGGTCTTCCCGAAAGCTGCCTTTCCCTCTGCCAAGATGGACCAGAAATAACACCGCCTTGTTTTTGTGCTTCCAGTGAGCAAGTGGGCCTCCTCTTTGCTTTTCCAAGTAAATCGAGCCCCCATCTTCCACTGGGGACTTCAGGTTAGGCATTTTCCAGGGGAGGAGCCCATCTGGTAGGCTTATTGTCTTTCTGAACAAAAGCTGATTATTGAGGCCCTTGGATGATGTAAGCCACATCATGTACTTGCCACTGCACCTGGGAGGAAAAGATGCTGGAGGAAGTTACAGGCCACTTTTCTGTATCTCTACCCAAGGTAGCCATTATATTTGATGATTTCATCTGCACTTATTTAGAAGCTCCCAAATTTCCCTGCTCTGGAAGACTGAAGAGTTCAGATAAGTTCTGGGAGGAAAGCCAGTTTGGATGAGCAAGGCCAGATCATGCCATGTGCCTCCAAAGAATGAGCAGACAGCAAGAGAAGTGGCTTGGCCTAAGACTGGCTCCAAGATGAGCCACTGTTCATCCTCTTTTCTTCCTGCCCCTGCTTCCAGCAAACACGTGTTCAGGCCCACATGTGCCTGACACTGGTACCCGTCTTCCTCTCTGCTCGGGTGGCTGCTGACCCTGGTCTCGTGTCCTTCCTATGGACCTGGGCATTGGGGCTCAGCCATCTGATGTGAGGTACAGCAGACTCCTTGGTCACACACGATTTGGGCTCAAATGATGAGGTTTCCTATTTCAGAACAGATCAGGTAAACACCCCTTTGCTGAGTCTGGGCAGCCAAGACTCATTTGGACTCCCATAGTTCTTGGCTCTTCTCCATTTGGGTCAGTTCTAGCTCCTCGGGGCAAGAGTTGGGATTGTGGCAGGTGACTCCTCTGTGTGCCACAGCCAGGCAGCTTGCCAGCACTGAGGATCTCCTCTGGGATCTCTGCCTCGCTGGGAAAACGTGGCAGCCAAGGAGTTAGATTCCCACTCATCCCCGGAGCCCATGGGTGAAGCACAGTCACCTTGCAACAGTTAATTCCAGTTTCAGGCTTCTTCCACCGAATCAGAGTCAGGTTCCACGGGGGAAGATGGAGTGATCTCCATTAAGCGTTTCATCTCCGCTGAGTGAGCTGGCCAGTGTTTGTCTTGGATGTTTTGCTGGATGACACTCTGAAGGTAGAACAGATGATAAGCTGACCTTTTCTTTTGCATCCATGACATTTTGTCGTGAGCATCTTCGAATGGTTTCCAGAGAGACGATTCTGTTGCAGTGATGCTATAGTATTGTGTGCCAGCCTGCCACCAGCACACACCACATTGGCTGTCACCTTTGGTGTCTCCTTGCACAACCACCACAGCTCATTCCCTCACCAGAACACCCACCCTTCCCTTCTTCATCTCCTAGGAGCCCCCTTCGTGAGCCCCATCTTTTCATTTCATACTCTACCACCACCATCACCACCTCACCATTGTGCCACCCAGGCCTCCCTCATCTTGAGCTGCTGCCATCTCGATCTGCCCCCGCAGGGCTCGTGGTCTCCCTAGAATGCGTGTCCAGGTCTCCATGCTCCTCAGTGCCTTCTCGCAGCTCTCATAGGTCCTGGGAATAAAGTCCAAACTCCTCGGCCCCTTTCTACAGTCTCTTCCTGGCTCAGCTTCTCTTGCTTCCACCTGTGTCCTCACCCACACTCTCAGCTGCTCGGGGGCTGTGAACTTCCGTCATGTTCAGAAACATCTCCTCTTTGCCACCCCCAGCTGACCTTGTGCCCCCAGCTGGATGCCTGGTCTTGGTTTCTTGACTCTGTGTCTAGTACAGAGCCTGGCACAGAAGTGCTAACCTGGGAGGAGGCTGGCGGGAGAAGGAATGAGTGAATGCACAAAAGGGTGGTTGTGGACCACACTGGAGACGAGTTATGACCCTGGTGAGGACCCAGGCCCATGGCATGTGAGAGCAGCACCTCTGAGCTGGTCTGTTGTGCCAGCCGGCCCCACGGTGTCTCCCGCGTATGCAACCCTAACCCATGAAGCCGCCTGGGACCGAGTGGGATCAACATGGGGATTTCATTCCCTCCTCAAATCTCATCCCCCCAGGAAGTCTGGACAGGATGTGGGCAACTGGACAAGAGCTTGAAAAGGAACATTTTGCAAAAGGCCTGTTTCAAAACTTGAAACCTTGTGGCCACCATTCTGAGCCAAGCCTGACTGGCAGGTCCCTGGGGCCCTTCCTCACGGAGGGCTGGAGGGAGGACAGCAGAGCCAGCTTGGCTCAGGCAGTGGGCTGCTCCCAAGGCAGAGTGCTGCAGTAAGCTTGTGCTGCTCTGATGAAACTCCATTCCTTCCTTCGCCCCTCTTTCAAGCATTTGGCTAAGGTCTCAGATCCACGTGAAGGCAGGAGAGTCCCGTTTGGTCTTGAAATCCACGGGGCAGATTGCGAGTGGTAGATTAGCCTGGAGTTTGCCTCACTTGGGCATGCAGGTCCATCACAGTCCACCTGAGCTACCTTTGGTGCCTACCTGCTCCAGGGTTGCCCCTTGTGCCCAGCAGGGGCCTTGGTAGTCTGCACAGATCTTTAACATGCATCCGTTTCTTCCTCAGCAAGAGTCCCTGCTCCTCCAGGGTGCAGAGCTGCATAACAGGACCATGTGATGCGACAGAGATGGAACCTGCCGGGCATGGCTCCGATTCTAGGATGCAGGCAGAGCCAGCGGGGCTCAGGGCCACAGATCTGAGAGGCCTCAGGAACCACTTCCCAGGAAGCAGCACTCAGGTGCCTATGGGAGGGGTTCATGGACACACACTGTCTCTGTCAAAAGTCAGGTGAAAGCCAGGCATGGTAGTGCTGTAATCGAAGCACTCTGGGAGGCTGAGGCAGGAGGATTACAGGTTTGAGCACAGTCTGTGCAACTTGTTGATTTAGGAAGACCTTGTCTTAAAATAAAAAGTTGCTAGGAATGCAACTCAGTGCAGAAGCCCTGGATTCAATTCCCAGGACTCAAAGCAAAAATGAAGACAATAAAGTAAAGGAGCCATTCATAGGCTGTGAGCAAGGACCCAGGCCAGCTCTGCTCCGCACATCTGAGTATGTGGAGCGATGGCGGTGAGGCAGACCTGGCCCCGGCTGTGTGATCACCTCGGCCAACTGCCCTGCCCACCAGTCCCGGTCTTCCGTGGCCTCCCCATTCTGACTGCTGCCCCTCTTGCCGCTGTTCCACCCTCAGGCAGGCCCACGTCTCACCTGTGCTCAGCCCAAGCCTCCTGTCTCCTTGCCCCTCTCTGCCCAGCTGCTCCCCACAAGTCCAGGCCTCTCTGTCCTGCCATCCCTTTCACAGGTACACCCTGTCCTGCTGTCCCCTCTGTCCTTTTCCTTTCCTGTCTTGCTCCTGACTCACTGAGATCCTGTCACAGTAACTCTTAATTCACGCCTGAAGCTCCTTTGGCCCCTGCCCACCACAGACCTGCCCAGGTGCCTCTGTGTCCTCCTCCTGGGGTCCCAGCCCAGGCCCATCATGCACAGACTCAGCATCCCTGTCCAGTGGAGCCAGCTGTGAGCTGGCTGTCACCTGAGCCCTTCTCCCACTCCATGAAGGTGACAGGACCCTGGGCCTGTAGATCAGATATGTGCTTGAGCTGCTGATCTTCTGTTTTGTGACCTATTCCTCTTGTTTTGGAAGGTCCCCCAGAGGAGCCCTCAGAAGTGTGGCTGTGGAGCCCCGGTGTCAGATGGACAGCTGAAGGGTGCCGTGTCACCTTGCCAGGTGAGCTCTGCGCATCTTGTTGCACTATGCAAAGATGAGTGTCTGGGTCAGGGCCAGACTTGGTCTCAAGGATGCAATGAGTGTTGGCTTCCAAGATGAGCTGGTCAGCAGGGCTAAGTGGGCGTGAGGGTCTCAGAGCAAGCAAGGCTCTTGAGTCCATGCCCTCCCCAGGGCACCAGATGGCAGAGGCTGCACCATGGCCTGTGGCCCCTTCTAGGTGGAAAGCAGCTTGGCCAGAGAGGTCTGTCATCTGTGGCCCCACCCAGAGTTCAGGGACCACAAGGACTTGTGGCTCACCACATGGCAGAATCCCTTCAGTGTGTCTACTGCCAGTGTCTGAGTGTGGCTCAGGGATTACCTTCCTCCCCCTGCCCTGAGTCTCTTTGAAAAATGGCAGACAATTGCATTCTGTTAACTGAGTGCAGTTGAGGAAAAATCACATGACTTCTAAGCTAAGCCAATAAATGAAGTTTATTACTCAATTTTTTAAATTAATTTTTTCATGAAAAAAGATGTATTTGTTTATTGGAAAAATTTATAAAATAGAAAGATTCTTCTGAGAATCTCCTTAGTCTCCCCACTCAAAGATAATAACCACTGCCAATATTTAGTAACAGTCTCTGACCTTTAGTTTGCTTAGAGAGTGTGTGTGTGTGTGTGTGTGTGTGTGTGTGTGTTCATCATTTTCATTCTAGTTTCCTCTAACAGTGTATCCTGAACATTTTTCCCATGCCATGATGCAATATTCTATCTTGTGCTTTTTAATAGTTATACAGTATTCTCACAAACGACTGTATCGAAACTGATTTTAATTGGCCTCATTTATTGGTGTGTAGGTACGTGTAGAGGTTGGGTCAGGTTAGTGAGGGTGAGCATCTTTGTTTATTCTTCTTTGCTGTTGGTTCTTTTCCTGCTGTTTTTTCCAAAAGTGGAATGGCCCTGTCAGGAGGCAGGGGCACATCATGGCCAAATTACCCTTCATAAACTTCGTGCCAGCTTCCATTTCGTAATCACTTAGCGAAGTGGCTGCTTCTTTGGGAGTTATCAAAGTTTTTAACCTTTGCTAATTTGTCAAAACATGGCATTTCCCTTTTTCATTTGCACTTCTTTTGTTACCTGTGGCATGGAACATCTTCCCCATTTCTTTTTGTTATTTGTATCTGTATCTGAATTGCCAGATCAAGTTCTTTCCACTTTTCATTTAATTTTTATTTTTTGTCAAAGTCATACACACACATCACTTTAGGAGTCAGATATTTCTGTGATATTGTCTTGGAATCATTAACCCTCCCACCCTCCCAGCCTCACCCAAATTCTCTGTACTAAAAAGCAATAGCTTATAACTACTTTAACTGATTCTCTTGACATTTTTGCATCCATAATTCTAAGGAACATTATTATTTTTCTGCTTCTTCACTTTTTTCCTTTTTAAAACTTAGGTATTATCTTTTCTATTGTAAACGACAGGGATTTTACATATGCCCTTGGTTTCACCTCACGACAGCCCTGTATGTGTTGACTTCTCAATACCTTTATTTCACACTCTTGGTTTAATCAGTACTCAAGAGTTTGCATAGTCATGAGTATAAACACCTAAAAGCTGAACAATATAGCAATGTGATTCTTTATCTCTTTACAACCTTCCCATTTTCTTCTGGAGCTAATACTATGTGTGTGTCTGTGTATTTATACGTCTCTGTCTGTATGCACATAAGTGCATATGCATTTCTTTCTCATTGTTTGTTTCTTTTATTAATATAGCTCACATTTATCCTAAGCCTCTATATTTTCAAACATATTAGTTTGCTTATTGTTTTCTTCTTCCTTTTGAGGAAATTTCTTTCTGGAGTCATCTTGCTGTTTTATTATGGATTAGTTGATCCTCAAGCTTTCTGCCAACCTCTGGGGATCTCCACATTCTCCTCCAGGGGTGACTTCATCCTCTTTCCTTGGTTAGATCTCAGACTTTTTACATACCATATTATCATTCTTGTTGGGTTACTGCTCTGGTTTGGTGGTGTGCATCTACTAGCAGTTTCAGGACAAATGGCTCATAAGATAGGAAAATGTCCACCCTGATATTAGTAGCTTAGCTGGGTATAAAATTTTAAGTTGGAACTCTGATATTGGAAGCACAAATCATTGTCCTCTAGTTTCCCTGAATGTTGTTAAGAAGTCATAAGCCTGGGCCGGGGAGTTAGCTCAGTGGTTCCGGCGCCTGTCTTGCAGGCGCAAGGACCTGGGTTCGATTCCCCGGTAACCACATACTATACTGGATGTGGAGACTCACACCCAGCAGCAACCAGTACCACATACCACAGTGCCGGGCGTGGTGGCTCACGCCTGTAATCCCAGCACTTGGGAGGCAGAGGCAGGAGGATTGCTGTGATATGAGTTTGAGGCTGAGCTTGGGGCCAGCCTGAACCACAAAGTGAGACCCTGTCTCAAAAAAAACCTAAAAAAAAAAAAAACAAACAAACTCATAAGCCTTTGTGATTATAGGACTTTCTATTGTTTCATGATTTTATGTGTTTATATTTTAATGTGGATCCATATTAATCCATTTGCCAGGTCCTTTGGATCTGAAAATTTGTATCCCTCTATTTTAGAAACTCCTTTTCTTGAAAAATTGCTTGGCTGATTTTCCCATAACAGTTGATCTTCCCAACGAGTAGATTGCTCACATGTTGTACCTCTGACTGCATCTTCAATATTCCTTTTAACCTGTTTTTATTTGTGCTTTCCTATCTGCAATTTTTGTCAAACTTTAGACATTATTCTATAATAATATATTTGACAGCTGCAGTGCTTCTTTGATATCCTTGATAATACCTGTGATAGGTGCTCTGAAGTTTTTTCTCCTTACAGAATTTCCAAACCTCCATTGCTAAGTGTATGTGCATCTCACTTGCACAATAGGGTCTTTCCTCACCTCCCTGGTGTTAGTTTCAGACATCTCATGTGCACATATACACACATTATTCAGCCATTTGGGAGCTCCGTGCCGTCGTTGCCCTAATGAACTATGGACTTTATTATAGAGAAGATCGAGCACTTTCAGGGTGATATGGCCATAGATGGACAGGACTTACTACAGAGTAAGCTTGTCTGTCCACCAGGAAACTCCAGGGGTGTGTGTGTGTGTGTGTGTGTGTGTGTGTGTGTGTGTGTGTGTGTGTGTATGTGTGTTACTGTGCGTTGAACTGATGCCTCCTCACTGAGCTGGATCCTAGCCCTATTTATTTATATATTTATATATAAATTTTGAGAAAGGATCTTGCTAAGTCACTAAGTTACCCAGGCTAGTTTTAAACTTGCAGTCTTTCTGTCTCAGCCTCCCAGAGTACCAAGATTAAAGGCATCTACTGCTATGCCCAGCAAGTTTTGGCACTGTTAA
>PVIR01033475.1:0-17869 GCA_004026965.1 Petromus typicus
AATACAAGAACCAGAAATGTTACAGGTACTAAAAAAAAAAAATCTATATTTTAAGTAAAAAAATCAAATAACTAAATTTATCTTAACATTTAAATTTATGGTTAACTTATAATAATAATGCTTCATTACACTGTATTATAATAATATTGTAGACATGAAGGTTTTTTTTTTTTTGAGACAGGGTCTCACTTTTGTAGTTCGGGTTGGCCCTGAGCTCAGCCTTGAACTCACAGCAATCCTCCTGCCTCTGTCTACCAAGTGCTGGGATTACAGGCGTGAGCCACCACGCCCGGCACTGTGGTGTGTGGTACTGATTGCTGGTGGGCATGAGTCTCCACGCCCAGCATTGTTGCATGTGGTTACCAGGAATGAACCCGGGCCCTTTCACTTGCTAGGCAGGTGCCGGAACCACTAGGCTAAATCCCCATCCCACATGAAGTTTCTTTTAAAAACTGGCTTTAAAAAATTCAAAAGAGATGTTTAGATATGGAAAAGAACAGAACTTACAACTGGGAGACTAAAAAGAAAGTTAAGGAGATCTAAACTGGGCATGATAATGCCCACCCATCATCCCAGCACTCAGGAGACTGAGGCAGGAGAATCACTGTAAGTTTAAGGCCATCCTGGAATACATAGCAAGACCCTGATTCAAACATAAAACAAAACAGTTTTGGAGATACAGCTCAGAGGTGCCCTGCCAGCCTGTTAAGCTGCAAGTCCTGAATTTGATCCCTGGCACTGGAAAGCAAGACAAAACAAAGAGAGCAGGTAGCTTTGGGTTCCTGGTCCGAGTGCCACTGGTGGGAGCTGGCCTAGTGCTTTGTTTTTCAGACTGTTCTCATCCACCGAGAAGGAAATAGGCACCAGATTGGTTTTTTTGCCCCTTCTACTTTTAACACAGGTTGAACATTGCTGATCCAAATATCCAAAATCTGAAATGTTCCAAAATCTGAAACTTTTTGCTTGCCAGCTTTACACTATAAGTAACAATGTTCACATCTGAACTTTTGACATGGTCGGAGCATAAATGCAAGGCTCACTGGACTTACTGTGCAAAATCATATGGCGTGTGCATATAAAGTGCATGCGAACAGAAGGAATTCCGTGGTCTGATGTGGGCCATGTCTGTGCTACCTCAGCCCATACAGCACGTATTCTAAAATCTGAGAAACTCTCAAGCCTAGAACACTTCCATTCCCTGACATTTCAGATAAGGAATGTTCTACCCGTATTTTGAAGTTCAACGTTATGATCCTTTGTCATTCCAGATAGGTAGGTAGAAAAATATATGTTCGTAAAGTGCATCAGATAAAATTCCATCAGATGATGTTATAATAAACATTTATTAAAGGGAAGACACGTAATGTTAGAATCATAGTTTAAACTGTCTTAAAGCATGACTGGCCGGAAGACCACGTGCCTTTCGGTGTTGCCGGTAGCAGTGGTGGCAAGGCCAAGTCAAGTGTTGTTTCCGTCGGGCATGTGGCGCCCCCCAGAGGCCAGGGAAGGACTCACGCTCGTCAGTGACAGTTGAGCTCTGTCTCAAGGCGGAGGTGGAGCCTCATCATGTTAGAGATAATACACGATTTTCTGTTGCTACCCTGATGATAAAGTCTTAGACTCGTTATTTCTAGAAAGCCTTGTGTTTGCTTTCTGTGGCCTTGGGCCTTGAACTCAGGGCCTTGCATAGGTAGTGCTGAGCTACCACCCTGGCTTCTATTGAAACTGTCCTTGTAACCTCTAGTATCTGGTTTTCTCTATTAATGACTCATTTGTATCTATCTCATACTTCCTCATAGGGAAATATGTTTTATTATAGTGGTTAATCCTAATTTTTAATTTTTTAAAATTTTATCTTCTTAGATTTAAAAATATACATATCTTTTTTCTCCTGGCAATATGATGGTGCATGTGACAATGACTGACTGGACCCTGAGTACTATTTCAACTGGAATGATAAAATCTGTTAAAGTTTAAGTGTAATCTAAGAAGAAATCGCTACAGAAAAGATATTTGGGTGTGGTGATGCCTGTGAGCCCAGCACTTAGAGGCTGAGGCAGGCAAATTGCCTTGAGTTCAAGGCACATTTTCACTACAACGCAAGACCCTGTCAAAAGAGAGAGAGAGAGGGAAAAAAAAGAAGATGGAGGGAGAGAGAGAGAGAGAGAAGCAGCCTTACTGACCTAGTGGTAACAGACCACAGTGCAAGTCATGAGGTTGTAGGTGTGAATCCTGGGACCTGATGTTAGGTTAGGCTCAGTGCTAGGTTAGGAATAGGTTAAGAACAGGCCTAGGTACAGTGATAGGACAGGGGTCAAGATGGGGAAGATGGTACCCCCAAGGGGTTGTACCCCCAGATCTGCCAGGCGTGGTGGTTACGTGCCTGCAATCCTAACACTTAAGAGACTGAGGCAGGAGGATTGCTGCAAATTTAAGGCCAGCCTGGACTATACAGCAAGCCCTGTCTCAAGAAAAAAGATAAAAAATAAACATGAAAAGCTTATACAGGTTGAGGAATAACTAAAAGTAAGATAAATGGAGACGATACAAAGCATGTAGAGAGGGCGGGTGATATCTAAAATAGTCAAGAATATATGAACATATGTAAGAAAAAATTAAAATTTGTAAGATAATACCAAGGCCGTTATACAATAGAACGGGGCAGCCCCCGCCCCTTTGTTTTTTATTTTGAGATAAAAATAAGTTGCTGGGTTTTCCAGGCGGGGCTCGAACTTGTGATCCTCCGTCCTCAGCCTTCCAGAGTGCTGGGATTACAGGCATGTCCGACCATGCCTGTTCTAATTTTGTTCTTTATCAACAGCAAAATATTTTAGCTATAAGACTAAATTTTTAAAATGAAACATAAAATAGTATTATTAGAATTAAAAAATAGAGTCTTCTATAAAATCAGTATAAAAGTCAGTACAGTCATAGGGGTTCATTTCTATTTTAAATTTGAAATGTATTAAATATTAAAATAATTATGACTTAATAGAAAATAATATGTAAGTACATATTAGGGTAATTAACCTTTTAAAAAGTACATATAAGTCTTTATAGAGCGTGATAAATATTTGTGATGTTCTTATAAACTAATAGACTATCTCTTGGGTAATTTTCATTATTAAAGCCTTAAGCTTAATATTTAATATGTAAATGTTCTTACAGATAATTATTCAGACTCTTTCTTTATAAAGTCACTTTAAAGCTTCATTCGTGCTCTGCTTTTGACAGTCATTAGGGAGAGCAGAAGTATGTCTTATATTTCAGGTAGGCAAGCCTGCTAATGATACAGTGAAAAATATTTTTGTACATGCTTGTGGTAATAGTGGTTTCTTATAAGTTCAGTAAAGAATCCTTTACTTTCTCCCAGTGTGCTCTTTTTAAATTTTACTTAATTTCAGCTCCAAGATCCTCCATACACATTTGGGCCTGCCCAGGAGAGCGGGTCTGTCTAGACTAAGAAATAATAGAACTGTTATAGAGGGTTCTTTCTCCCAACTGACCTCTCTGATTCTCAGCATGTTTCTGTAGCTCTTAGACTTTTCTCCAGTCTTCTGCGCGTTACTTAGACTTGCACAGCACTTTGGGTGCTGCGTGCTCCGTCCTCATGCACAGAGCCTTACTGCTTCTCCTTTCAGGTCCTTGCTCCCCCATGCTTCTCACTGGTCTCCCCCAGGTCGTCATAGCGACCTGTTCCATACTGTGCTTTGCTTCCCCTCTTCCATGAGCTTCATTCTTCGTTGATTGCCCGTTGTGTATCTCCTTGGCTTTCATTGTCTTAGCAGTGCTGATCTTTGCAGTGACGCTTGTGGAAGGCCATCAGTTTATGTCCGAGCACGGCACCAGTTGGACGACAGGTGTTGGCTGGCACCTGCAGCGTCCTCAGTGCAGATCAGGACCTGGGCCTCTGGTGCTCTGTACGTGTGTTTCTGTTTTGTAACTAGCATGTCACTGCTGTGTGTAATCAGTTGGCACGATGGCTGTGCTTTTACCTCTTACATACGCCGTCCTGGAGGACAAGGACTGTTCCTCCTCATTACTGCACATGCTGGGAACAGTTAGCACACGCTGTCTGAAGGGCCTGTCTCCTCCCTCAGGACTGGCAGTGTGTGCAGTCAAGGGGCTGCTTCTTCTTGGAGGACGACGGCGAGATCACCAGTCACCAGTACAGGGTGCACATCGCTCACAGGTCCATGGTTTATCTCACCATTAAGCCGCTGAACCTGAGTCAAGTCGAAGGCAAGTTTAAATTTTCTGTTTTTCAAATATCAGTTTCTACCCTCTTTGAAAAATATTTATGAGTGCTCAGTAGTTCTAGTTAGTGAAGAAAATAATCTGTCCAAATAAGAAACATATCACTCTTTCTATGCATCTCTCCATTGACTTCAGATTACACAAAGCAAGTAATTTGCTGTCCATATTCATTTAAAGCAATTTTTATTAAAAGCATAAACAAAATGTTGTCTACGCTAGTTATCTTGGCTGTTTCCATTTATCTGTTTTTAAAATTAATTCATCTAAGAGAAGTTATACAAGAACATAATTTAGAATGTAAAACTGAAAATACATTGTAATACCTTCACCATCGACGTCGATGACTGAGGCAATCTTTATTAATAATCTTTGCATTCATGGTAATGTTCTTTTTAAGATGAAAATTAATATCTTCCTACTGTCTAAAATGCCTAGTGTGTCATTTTTAATCAGTGGAAGATGCCTATAATGGCCCTTTCCTAGGTGGCCCTTTAATGGTGGTTGTCCTAAATTAGTCTTTATTTTTTCTTTGATAAGGTTTATATATGAGTGTTTTCTTGCTAGAGGATTCTTCCTCAATCCCCAAAGTAGAGGTTTTGACATTTTTCACTGCATGTCTGATAGGGTACTTAGAATATTTGATAGTTGATACTCTTAAATAACAACTACAGAAGTGATTTTTCAGGGAAAGGAACCGGGGTGACTGAGTAAATACAGTGTTAATCCCTGTATCCTCATGAATTGGATTCCTTCGTTCATTTATCTCAGAGAGTCCTGAAAACGAAAGATCAGTTCATTTTAGTCACTTTGGATGTATGAGAGCACCCCAAAGAACAATACCTGCAAGTGAACTAACATTTCGGTAGGAGAGAGCTAATGACAGGAGTGAATGCTGCGGTGCTCGAGAAGGTCGGAGTGCTATAGAAAAGCGGCTGGAGTGCCAGGCGGGGTGGGCTGCTGCTCATGTGCACAGAAGGTGCAGCTGACGAAGAAGGTGACATAAAGGTCCTTGACCAGGTGCGTCAGTTGTGAACTGCGGCAGAATGGCCGTCCCAGCACGCACTTGAAGACAGCACCCGCTCCCTCCGGGGGCCCCAGCCCGGGTGTCTGACGCGTGTAGCGCAGGGCTAGTGAGGGCTGGCGGCACGGATTGGAGCCGCGCTGTCCGTCTGCCGGCCCCAGGACAGCTTGCCCCTGGCTGCACCGGCACCCCACCCTGGTGTAGAAGGGCCAGTGGGTAGCAGCAGCTCCGCGGGGTGGCTTCTGATACTTCCTGTCATTCACACAAGTCCAGGTCACCAGGGTGGGGACCAGACGTGAGCCCTGGGCAGAGGAGCCGCCGTCCCCGTGAAGGAGTGGGGACAGGGAGAGCCTCTTCCGCTTCCTCCCGGAGGCAGTGAGGTCTGGAGGGGGCTGGGTGCAGAGAAGGGGACCGCAGAACAGTACTCGGGACACAGACGTGTCCACGGCAGGGCCGGGGCTTCTCTTCAGAGAAGAGACGTTGTCCCCGCGGGGAGCCAAGGCTTTCTCTTTCCTTCCGATTTTTAGGCAGTTTGGAAGTGTCTCAGGTGTGTTGGTTTTGTTGTGGGTGCTGAGGTGTTGGGGAGTGTGTTGTTGTGGCCCTACCCTACCTGGGCGTCTCTGGGCTTCTTACAAGGGGGGGGGGGGGCTGTTGTCTTCAGTGCTGTTAGAAAACCCTCCGCCTTATTTCTCCCAGGGGTTTGGCCCGCTCCCTTTTGCACTGGCACCAGGCCCGAGAGCCAGAGCCTGGGCCCTTCTCTTCCGGGGAAAGCTGGCCTGTGAGCTGGTGATGCAGCTCACCTTCCTTTCCTGGGCCTGAGAGCGGAGCTCTGCAGCTCTCCGCCCTCGGAAAGACCGAGTGGAAGCAGGGCGTGGGCGGCATGGGTCTGCGCAGTCAGCGGCAGTCAGGGTGAGCTGGGAGCGCGCTGCGCGGGCAGTCTGGCCTGGACTCTGTGGCGGAATCCCAGGGAAAGTTTGGCTGTGCTAGACCGGGTGTATCCAGCGAGGGCAGAGTAGAGATTCCGACTTGTTTGCAAAATAGAACCACAGACTTCTGAGGATCGGTTCTGGCCATAAAGGAAGGAGTCGACGCCTCCAAAGTGTTTGACTGAGTGTGGAGGCTCCAGGAGTCTGTTTCTGAAGTAGAAGTGGGAGAGTAAACTTCAGTAGGCAGGTGGCGCGGGGCCGTTCACGGTGGGGAGGTGCTCCTGGAATGGGGAGCGGGCTGTGAGCTGGGTGGATCCCTGCCCGTGTGAGCTTCCTCCCAGCGGCTCTCTTCTGAAGGACCTCTGCTTCCTTGGATTCCAGGAGATTCACTTGTTCTGCAACCTTAGCTTTTGATGATTCCAATGTAAGTTTTAGAAAGTACACAGGAAGAGAATCTTTCTCATACAGCCATTGTGCACAGTGTATGGCTTATTACAGATATCAAGATGTTTATATATAAAAATAGGATGTGTATTTAAAAAAAAAAAAGCAAGGGGGAAGAAAACACTTTCTTTAAATAGTAAAGAGAATGTAGCAATTCTCTCTCTCTCTCTCTCTCTCTCTCTCTCTCTCTTCCTCTATGTGTCTGTCTGTCTGTCTGTCTGTCTCTCTTTCTGTACAGGGATCCAGCTCAGGGCTTCACACTTGCCAGGTAGGCATGGTGCTGCTGTGCTAAATCCCCAACCTAGCAATCGCTTCTCTTACGGTATTTGGACTTTTTGTTTGTTTATAGGAAAACTCTCCCCTTGGTTATCAGTGGATACTGCCTTATATATTCTCAAGGAAAACGAGAGTCCCGGAGAGCTACAGCTCATATGTTGTACTGAACTACGAAACAGAGAAGTATATTCATTTTCTAATATTTAATTTTAAAATAACCATGAACTCAAATAGAGTTGGGGAAGATAGTTCTTTGTCTTCTCCGTTTCTTTTCTTTCCAACCTCTTACATTCTTCCTTCCAAGAGAGCTGTACACAGTATTTAAGTCTGTAGCTCTTGTGTGTGGTTCGTTCGTTGTGAGCGACTTGCATGTTGGCTGCAGTCTGCTGGGACGAGGCGTGGTCGCTAGCCTGGGCTCGTGACCTCGGAGTTGTTCGACACTGCGTTCATTTCTCTGTCCCTGGAGGCCTTGCCACCTAACATATGAGGTAGGACAGCCTGGCACCAGCTGACTTCCTCCCTGCCTACACGTAATTCTAGACTTTGGGACAGTTACTCTACAAGTCTGTTTTACTTACACCTCTACTGCTAAATAGAAAAACTGCAAGATTACTATCTTCAGGCTCAGCTCACATTATAGGGCTCAAAAACAGACTGATATAAAAAATGCTTTTAAATGTTTTTACACATTGCCCTTGGGGTTGTTCTGATCCTTTCTAATTATACATTTACTCGGAGGCCAAATATGTGAAGTAGATACATAAATGTGGCTATTTATTTTATGAGGACTACAAAATACAACTGCTGCACAACAACCAAAATAATACTATTCAAGGGCTTCCTGCAATATCATATTTAATCTTTATGTAGGCCCAGCGACAGACAAACATTTCCCTGATGGAAGGTTGTATAAAAGTCTTTATTGTAGGCTTCCTAACAGACAAGAATAGTTATAAGCAAGGAACGAATCAAACAGCAGACGTTAATTCTGTGACTAAACTTTCCTTCAGAACTGACGACAAAGTTACTGGCATAAAGCATTATATAAAAAATAGCCTTTCCCATTTTGTTTAAAATTACTTTGCTCATGAGATTGAAAGTGAAAAAAAGCATGTAGCAAAGCTGTAAGAAAGTTTAAGACTATCTCCCTCCACTGTCTCAGCTTCTGTTTGCCTCATATATGGCCCATTTACAAAGGATTTTTTCTTTGTATTTTTAGTTTCACAATTATTTTCTTTAAGAAGAGGTTTTGGCATGTATTCCTTTGCTATCCCTGGAGCAGCCTGAGGTTGTAGGAGGAGAGCTGGGAGCTTCAGGAGAGAACACGTGCGACGTGTCCAGGGCCTGTGTTGGCCCCGTCTGTGTGGGTATGGGCCCCTGGCCAGTCTAGAAGATGATGATTTCCAGAGGATGGAGTCAGTGTGTGTGTGTCACCTTTGGAGTGGCCTTCACTTCTGTTGGGTTGCCTCTAGAGTCAGGACGGGACTCAGGGACTTCAGGATGGTTAGAGTTCCATGGCTGATGAAGGGAACAAAAGTCATTCTGTACCCAGAACTCTGATGAGCAACTGGGGTCTGTTCATGAATTTCCAAAATGACCTAAAGTGTATCTGTCCCGAAAGGAATTGTTAGATATACCACACGACAGAGCTAGTCCACGCGGAAGGACAGATTGCTGGTTAAAAAATAAGTTCACTTAACATATTTGACAGGCAACCTCTTATTTTTATATGAATTACTTGGGGGCTCCAGTAAGCTCCTAGGAGCTCATTAGAGGGATGTCATTTACTTTCTTTACCGAACAGGAGAGTGAAATGTTTTCTATGCAAATGTCCTCATCCTCATTCAGGTATTTAACCCTCTCCAGGAGGCAGACTTTCATAGGGCAAGTTTCCCTGCATCTTGCTTTATAATCCATATAATATAAATAATAATGAAATTCCACTGCATGTAACTGGGTCTTATAAGTAGGTTTAATTCATACAAATAATGAATTCATAAAAATATTTTTTTCTATAATACTGTAACTTTTTTTCATTTCTTTTTAGTAGTCCATGTTTACATCATTTGGCATTCACATTCATCATGAGGAATTTGTACATGTATATAGCATGTTTTAATTCTTTTTTCTTTTTTTTTTTTTGGTCCTGTTCCCTTCCCTTTAAAAATATACTTAAGTTTTACTTTGTGCCATTGAAATATGAATTACAAATAATATATGTATATTTCAATCATAGTAGGAAATTGCCCTGCAATATTATTAACCAGGAATATTATTGTTTTTCCTTAAGGAATATCACAAATGCTTTTGAAGATTATTGGGAAAGATTTAGAAATGTATAACTTCTTACAGTTGTAGGCAGATTTCATTTTGTTTTGTTTTCCTGTGGAACAGGCACCTAGAGCCTTTGCACTGAAATACATTCCTAATCCTTTAAAATTTTTTATTGTTTTATTTTTTTAGAGTTTAAGTTGCTAAGTTTCCTAGGCTGTGCTTGAACTTTGATCCTTCTGCCTTAGCTTCCCAGAGTTCAGCCACACCTGGCTAAGACAGTTTCAAAGTTAGATAAAAATCTATATCTAGTGGTCTTAGACTGGGATTACCATTAAGCAAAAGGATTTGAAGACTATAAAAGATTGGTAGAATTATAATAAAATTGGTGAATATTGATTTTATGAATCATATATAAAGTTTCCCTTTCAGAAAATAACTAAAAGTGTTTATGACTCATGGTGGTTTTTGTTTTGTCTGATTCTTTTGAGAAAAGGTGTTTGGGTGGACTGGTGAACTAGGAGCTGGAGTTTACTGGTTACTCCCTTCCACAACTGGCTGTAGACTGAAGAAAGAAATAAAACCGGTGACAGAAGAAGCACAACTTGTATATAGAGATGAAGCTGGGAAATTGTGTCTTACAAGAGAGTTCAGGTGAGTTTCGTTGATGCGCTGGAGAGCCACAGCACCCAGACTTCCTGTCCCCGCAGCCCCTCTGCCCGCCATGGCCAGTGCCCACTGTGTCTGCAAGTCCCGTGTCAGCAGGTGAACGCCGAGGATATCGTACCTGGAAAAAGGAGGTAGCTCACAGGACAGGCGCTCCTGGCTTCACCCAGGTGTGGAAATCATCCATGCGGAGAGTAGCTTGGTGGCCACAAGAGCCGGCGAGGAGGCAGCTGTGGAGATGTTAGCGGAAGACAGCAAGTTTCACTTAGGCGGGGACGGTTTGGGATGTCTGTGCATAACGTGGAGAATGCACTTCGTGCGGTATTCTGTAACCTTGAGAGTCTCTGAAAGAAGGGGTCACCTCCGTGAGTAAGTCCATTAGGGGCCGGAGATTGAGTGAGACGGTACATCCATCAGAAGTCGCACCGTGCACCACACATGTGCACATGTGTGTTTAAAAACTCGCTCGTCAGGCATCTGAAGGCGACCTTCATGCAGGCTCCGGATCCTCCCCCACTTCTGGTTGCACACACTTGGCCAGTCAGCCATGGTCCCTGTCCACCAGTGTCCCAGCTCCAGTCCTGCCTGACAGGCAGACTCTGCTGAGGTAGACTGTCTTTGGATAAGTGTTACAGATGAAGTCCAGCCAGGTGTGGTGGTGCACGCCTATAACCCCAGCACTTGGGAGGCTGAGGCAGGAGGATCAGGGCCAGCCGACTCCATAGTGAGTTTAAGGCATTCTGAACTAATAGCGAGACCCTGTCTCAAAAACCCAAACTGAAATCCAAACTTTCCATGCCCTGGACACCCACAGGGAGACCTCGCTGAGGCGCAGAGAGAGAAGAAGCGGCCGGAGGCGGGAGGGACCAGGTGTGACCCGCTGAGCTCCTCCTGTGGCCTGAGAGACTGGAGTTGCTTTAGAAGCTCATTTATTGAACACTAGCCTGGGAAGGACTGTGGATGTGTAGCAGTTCCCACGAGTGGTGTAGTGCCATAGTACTACGTCTGTGGAGGTTTGTCCGTCATGAAAAGCTGCAGTCCAGTTGTTTGAAAGACACAAATGGTTTTCTGCTTTTGAATTGTAGGGCAGCTCTGTCAGATATGTTCGAGGTGACGGACCTGGATGGGAACGGCCTGCTGAGCCTCGAAGAGTACAACTTCTTCGAACTGAGAACAAGCGGTGAGCAGTGTGACGAGGACGCCTGGGCTCTCTGCAGAGGTGAGCTCTCCTCTCCCCCTGGTGGGTGGCAGGAAAATGTGTGCTCTGTCTTTACTCTTAGCAGGTCAGAAGCCAGACTTGTCCGTGGAGTCTGATTATAGCATTAGGATAGTTTAAAAGTAGCAGCGTTGTTTGTAAGGTCCCAGAAATGTAAAGACTTATATTTTCCTGAAATTTTCACTTAATCCTTGGGGGCTTAAAAGAAAAATTGCGTGGCTCTTGACACCACAAGGCCAGAACAAGGCTACAGAGGGTTTCCCTAAAAAATTTAGAGGTGTCCAGGAAATTGCCTGTAATCTCAGCGCTCCAGGGGCTGAAGCAGGAGTACCACAGGAGTTCAACGGCACCCTGAGGTGTATGGGGAGCTCAGGGCCAGCCTGGGCTACAGAGTGAGACCCTGTCTCAAACAAACAAATGAAGAACAAAGGCTGGGCGTATCAACCAGTGCACAGGCCGTACGTTCAAATTCTCTAGCACCAAGAGTCTAAATTCAGAACCTGCATCTATGGAATGTTGAAGCCGTAATTGCCAAGACAAATGGAGAACATCGCTGAGATGAGTCAGAGTCCTTGGCCTGCGTATTTAAACCAGGATCAAAGGTCGGAGGGGCACCCTGGAGAGCCGCACCACGCAGGGGCCCAGAGCCCAGACAGGCAGCGAGTGGCTCACCCAGCGCTGCTGCCCCCGAGGGCAGTGTGGGCAGCATGTGGCGAATCCTTCTGTCTGAGCAGCAAGGACGGGAGAGATACAGGGTCGCTAATAGGAAGGGGTTCATTAGTATGTTTTCTTTGTAGTGGAAAGTTAAATAATATAAGCAGTATTAAATTGATCAGTAAGTAGGGGTGCTAATGTACGTGGCAGAGTGTTCTCTGTAAGAAAGGTGAGCTGTCCATAGTCATGTGACCCGCTCTCCTCATAGAACCTCTGCGGCTCTCTTCTTTTTTTTTTTTTTTTTTTTTTAGGTTTTTTGAGACAGGGTCTCGCTTTGTGGTTCAGGCTGGCCCTGGGCTCAGCCTCCAACTCACATCACAGCAATCCTCCTGCCTCTGCCTCCCGAGTGCTGGGATTACAGGCGTGAGCCACCACGCCCGGCACTGTGGTATGTGGTACTGGTTGCTGCGTGAGTCTCCATGCCCAATATGGTATGTGGTTACCAGGGAATCGAACCCGGGCCCTTGTGCTTGCAAGACAGGCGCGGGAACCACTGAGCTAACTCCCCGGCCCCTCTGCTGCTGTCTTCTTTGGCAAAGTATCTGACCAGAACTTTTGCCAGTTTGGGAATTTGTTTTCTTACTGTTGTGCTTTATAAGCTGTGTATATACTATGAATACAAGTTGTGAGTGAGACATGGGTTTTTATTCCCGCCAGCGAGAATATTTCATCTTTCCGCAGCATCTGTTTTCAGCGAAGTCCCACACGGCTTTTCTTTCATGGATCACGCTTGTCGTTCGTATGTTGTAACGCTGTGTCTCAACCCCATCACCAGCCCAGGGGTGCCTAGATTACCTCCTGCATCTTCCACTAGAAGTTTTGTTGCGCTCGTTTCACACCCGAGTCTGACCGTCTAGGGTCAGTCTGGTGAAGGCTGAGGGCTGGAG
Organism: Petromus typicus; assembly: GCA_004026965.1. NCBI lineage: Eukaryota > Metazoa > Chordata > Mammalia > Rodentia > Petromuridae > Petromus > Petromus typicus. The sequence continues at coordinate 12,679 of PVIR01033475.1, forward strand.
TCCGTCCTGGCATGGCCTTGGGGGCTGTCCTTCTCCATGGACAGACACCCTGCGGTCACTTCTGGACACTTCAGCCTCTCAGTTTTGCAGCAACACCCTCTCTCAAGATGCAGCTGTAGGTAAGTCTTAGCACAGCTGTTCATGAGCTTTTAGACGTCAGTTGGCGTGCTAGTCTCTAGAGTGTAGTTTTCCTTTTAAGTAGCAACTCCTTTGTATCGTACAAGTAGGACTTTTCACCTCACTTTACTACACAGTAGCCCAACCTTTATTTTGGCTGCTGTTTCTGTCCATGATCTAATTTAATCTGAGTTCATATTTTTCCAGTTTGGTTAGAATTGGAAGAGTCAGGCATATAGTGGTCTTCTTAAGTCTGGCCTTTCTCTAGCTCCCTTTTGGAAACTCAGTGGTGTGGGGGACATAATATCCAATTCACCTAGTATCGATGTCCAAGTGCCTAGAAAGGGAAATGATGAGGGCTAAATAGAAACTTACTTAGTTTCAAAGTTTTCAGGGGTAGGAGGGCAGAGCCTCGGGGAGGGCAAAGACAAAGTCACTCTGAGCTTGCCGCTGTTACTGGGTTGGGAGCGAGTACCACCTGACTCAGAGGGTGGTCAGACCCCATGCCGATGAGGACTGCATGCCGATGAGGGCCTTAGGTCGGTGAGGAGCTGCGGGGTCGGAATGTCAAGATGAGCCAAAGCCTTCTGACAGCTGCAGGGCGATGAGTTCAGCTGAAAAGGAATTTGTCCCTCCAAGTGAAAACCACTCTCTTTTTTATTACTATGTGATTCTTTCAGAAGCAAGAGTCTTTCTTCCAAATTCTATAGAATGACTCCCACAATCCAGGTTCTGCGGGGTTTTAGGGGCATATATCTATATATATGAAACATTTTAGTTTCTGAAATGTCAGTGGAGTTTCTAAATGAGTAGGCAGATTGAAATTTGCCCAGAAAAATTATAATTTCCTCTAATTTTGGAATGTGCTTGCATCATTTATTGCTTCAGAATTTGTTGAAGAAGCTCAGGTGTACCAGCAGTGCCGTGTCAAGCTTTGGGAGGGTGTGAGACCTCGCCTTCCCGAGGGCAGAAGCACACAGACCCGTCAGGCCTTCTTGAAGACAAATATCAAAACGCCGTATTGTAGACGTTTTACTACATATGTGAATTTCTGCACTATCTCAAAGGAAACTTTGGGTTGTTTTAACAGAGAACTTTGATACAAAGAAGAATGAGCTGACAAAACAGGGGTTTATGGACTTGAATCTAATGGAAGCCAGCGACCAGGAGGGGAACCCCCGAGACCTCTGGGTGACGCTGCACTCGATGGGCTACAGCAGGGCTCTGGAGCTGACAGAGGTAGTGCGAGCGTGAGGCACTGCTGGCGCGCGCGGCTCCTTTTCTCAGTGCATGGCTTTTGAGTTAGATGCTAAGATCCTTGAATTTCAGTTATATATGAATCAGTCCAGGTGCAACAACATATTTATATACTTCAGTTCTTATTCTTGTCCGAAATTTAGTTTCTGCCCACACTTAAATAAATCAGAGACAAGAGAATTTGAGCGTATTATATGCAGGAAAAACTTGGAAATTAAAAAATATGCACTTTAATTGTTAGTGCCTATTTGAATTGCTGAAGCCCAATTTATGTGGTGACTGTTGAAATTAGGAAAGTTCACCACAAAAGGCACGCTACCACAGACCCCCCAGAGCCCCCCCTGCCTCAGACACACTCGTCCCATCGTCCTGGCCTCTCTGCAGCTCTGTTTCCTGAATGTCTTCAGGTGTGTTGCCCTGGCTCCTCAGTGTCCTGAATTTTTGTGAAATATTGACCTTTCCTGGTCATTTTAACTTTGGGAGAGATTGAGAAGCACGTAGTGCCAGATCTAGAGAGTATGGTGGATAAGGACCCAGCATCATAATTTAACAAGCTGCCTTTCTGTTGATTTCAGTTTGTGCGTTGATCATGATTTCACCCTGGTTTTTTTTTTTTTATCATATTTTTAATCTGTGAATCCTATTAAATAATATTTTTTGTTTTGCTTTGTTTTTGTTTTTCTTTTATGAGACAGGGTCTCGCTTTGTAGTTCAGGCTGGCCCCAAGCTGAGCCTCAAACTCACATCACAATCCTCCTGCCTCTGCCTCCTGAGTGCTGGGATGACAGGCGTGAGCCACCATGCCCGGCACTGTGGTGTGTGGTACTGGTTGCTGCTGGGATGAGTCTCCATGCTCAGTATTGTTATGTGGTTACCGGGGATCAAACCCGGGCCCTTGCGCTTGCAAGACAGGCGCTGGAACCACTGAGCTATATCCCTGGCCCCCCTATTAAATAATCTATCTTAAAACTCTGGACAGCAGTTTTTAAATACTCTGAGATAAATGAACACAACTGGAAGTGTTGTAAGAAGTGATGGCAGGTACTCCAGAATGGCTACCCTCATTTTCCAGCTGTGGCCAAGAAGACAAGTCCAGGGTGCCTCGAGTCTGCTCCTGTGTCTCCTCTTCATCACTGCAGGGTGCTTCAGGTCAGCCCCAGGTGGCCTGCAGTATCAGCGTTGGTGCAGCTCCTCCTGGTCAAAGGAGATCCGAGGCCCCAGTAGTTGACCAGCTTACACTAAAGAATTCATGCTGGATTACTGTGCCCAAGCCTTAGACTGTGCTCACTGTGTGACATGTGTAGTGTCACTGGGGTAAGGTGCCTAGAGCAAGCCTCACTTGTCATGTTTGTGAAAACATGGTTCTGTTGATCCAAGAGGAGCAGGATTACAATCTTCAGTCTTACAATCTATTCATTCCACTTGGCTTGAAAACCTCTGTGGAGTCTTCAGCTATGTGGGTTCAGGAACCATAGCAAGTTCTTTGGTAATTTCTCGAATTACATATATTGTATCGCATATTCATGCATAGGGACTGCAGTGAGCCTTGTCTAGAGACATCTTCTGCTGTCCAGTTGGGAGGGACTGTGTCACAGAGATTAAAGAAATAATCAGTTACAGGGTTTGGGAAGGAATTTGGTATTGTTAGACATCTTTTCTGAGTGATCTTATTGAGCCAAGACAAGTAATATTTATTTTAATCTTTTTGTAGCTTACTGTATACTTTCAATATGTTTCTTATAACTTTTCTCCTCCACAATCAGCATAACTAATTTTTTCCTACTAAGCTTTTAATTCAAGTGTTAGAATTTTACGTAATACATTCCCTGTATCAATTTCTAAAGGCAGGTCCTTTATTGCTTTTGTTGAGAGGATATTTTTCTCTAAAAGTGTACTGAAAGAACAACTGTAAGGTGTACCTTCTTAAATCACATGGCGAACATATTAATGATAGGTTAAGTGATTTACTTTGAACTCCCCCAGGAGGCTGAAGCAGGGTTTCCTTCTTCCGTGACAGGCGTGTCCGTTTGTCATAGATCTCTATGCAGAAAGGTGCAAGCCGAGAATAAAGGCCGTCCGGATGGAGGCAAGTGGCGGGCAGCTTGAGAGGGCCACTTTCCAGTCTGTCCTCCAGGAGGGCACAGCCTCGGCCCTGGACGGCTGCGAAGACATCATCCTCCACACCCGTAGCCGGGACTTCTGGATAACGTCGGTCATCGAAAATAAGGTGTCAGTTCGCAGTGGTTCTGTTTGGCTACCGGGCTTAGTAATTTGTCTTTTTTTTCTCTACTTTTGCATAGTAATTATATATACCCTCATGTTAATAATCTTTATAATGAGTAATTATTCTTCCTATTTCAAACCAAACAGCATGATAATTCTTGAATGATTTTAAAGGCTTGAGATCATTGTTTGCCTTTTAATATATGAAAATTAATATTTGAAGATCAGGGAAGATACAGTACAATCTGAATACAGAGTAGGGGCTACCAGAAAGTATAAAACACAGCTTCAGCTTTCAAGGCGTTCATGGACTAGTTGGAAAGATAAAATTAATACCCTCTGATAGGCAGGTAATTAATGCATGATCACAGGGTGCGTGGGCTCGTGCAGGAGTTGTTTTCCGTTTGTATCTCTTGCAGTAAATGCCAGTGTGGACCGGAGACACTGGGGGATCTATGGTGGGGGATGGTCTGTGGTGAAGTAGTGGACTGAGAGCTGACCCCTAAAAGCAAGGTGCCCCGAGTAAGGGAAACCAGGCAGGGTCAGGATGAAGCGTGGCCACAGGGGGTGCTGCTGTGCAGAGACGGTTTTCTTTGAGGGGTGCCCAGGGGTGAGCAACCCTATTAAAGTGGGTGTGCCCCCAAAGCCAGGTGAGAAACTGAGACTTCCCGACCTTGAAAGGGCCCACGCCGGGCCCTCGCCTTCTCGCCCTCGCTCTCGTGAGGACGGAGGTGGAGGGAGTCCCTGCCGTGGCCGGCCTCTGCGCTCTGCTGCCCGCTGCCACAGCACAGCCCGCTGCCTCCTCTGACTCTAGGAAAGTCAGTAACTTCCCTTGGTAGATGAGGGCGTGCTGCTCGCGTCCCAGGGCTCATCTTTGCAGCGCCTGCTCCTCAGCGCCGTCTCTGCTCTGCACACAGGAGATGGAAGTGCAGGGAGGAAGGAGAGGTGTTACCACCAAGAGGGGAAGAATGAAGAAGTTGGTCCAGACAGCCTCGGTGACAAAGGGACGGACGACTGTGCGCTCCTTAGGGCCAGGGCGGACACTCACGTGTCTCCTGTCACTCTGCGCACCTGCTTCCTGTCCAGCCTGGGGGCCATGATTCACTGTCTCAGGGTCACGTCCTCTACGGTCTTCCCGGAAGCCCCAATCTGAGCTAATGTTAGTCTTCCGTGCTCCCGAGCCTCCGTCACAAGACGCAGGGCATGCTCCCTCCCATTGTATGTGTCTGCCTCGCCTGCCCTGTGCACTGTCCTGCTGGGTCAGGAACGACTTGTTCCGCCCAGGTCCCCGAGCCTGGGACGTGCCCGGCGCACAGTTAACTAAATCTCTGCCCACCGTGTGGGGGAAGGGTGGCTGTTCAGGGCTTCGCAGCGCATCCTTCGGAAGGTGTCATGGATGAGCAGGAGGTAGAAATAGGTGATGGCTGTGTACGTGAAGCACGAGGTGGTGTGCTGTCGCTGTTCCCGCGGGTCTGTGGGGAGGAGTCAGATGAAGCAGTGACACGGTTAGAAGAGGAAGCCCTTAGAACGGATGGCAGAAGGTGAATGCCTGATAAAAAGTCACAGAGGCAAAGCTGAAAGGGGAATCACTTAG
>PVIR01033476.1:0-17606 GCA_004026965.1 Petromus typicus
TATCAGAGATTGTAAAGATTTAGGCAGCTGAAGCAGGGATTGTAAAGGTAGAACTATTAACAAACAAAGTGTGAGCAGCAGAGTGACAGAAGAGTGAAGAGAAATAAAGAGAATTTAAGGGACCTTGGGGATCTAGTTAAGCATTTTGTGGATGTTGGGAATTCTAGAAGTAAAAGATAGGAGCAGAGACTGTTCGCTTGAAAGCTTCCCAAATTTGATTAAAGTCATGAATATAAACATCCACAAAGCTGAATAACCTCTGAACAGGACAAACTAAGAAATTCACACGAAGACACGTAAAAATCAGACTGTTTAGAACTAGTGAAAAGGAATACCTGTTACTCAGCCAGAGCCTAATGACTTACAAAGATGCAAAAACCATCAGCAGATTTCTCAATAGAAATATCAGACACCAGGCTACAGTCAAAATGCTAAAGGTGGAGAGGGGCACACCCTCTCAAGCAAGATTAAGTTTCCCTGCAAAACTTCCCCCCAAAACACAAGGGAAATTGGCAAGGTGTGGTAGCACACACTTGTACTTCATGACTCTGGGAAGCTAAAGCAAAAGAATTGCAAGCTCAAACCCAGTCTGGGTATTTTAGTGACTTAGCGGGACCTTGTCTCTATATGAGGAATAAAGTCTGGGGCATAGTTCGGTACAGAGACCCAGTACCAGAAAGAGGATTAAGACGTTCCCAAATAATCAAAATCCTAAGGCAGTTTTTACTAGTAAATCTGTAGTAGAAGAAATGTCAAAGGGCATCTTTATGGTAGAAATGAAAGGACATTAAACTGCAACTTGAAGCCTTATGAAATAAATGTGACATAAATTAAATAAATCTGGCAAAGGAAAATACATAGCAAGTATAAAAGCTGGCACTATATTGTAACTTCTGATGATTTGTAAAATATAATCATTACTATAACAAGAATCAAAATACCACATGGTTTGAAAAGAAGAAAAAAGAGAAAAGCCTCACATTACTAAAATCAGAAATGCTTTGACATTATTAATCAGTCTATAGAAATGAAAGGACAGCTAGAAGAGTTTTGTGATTTATTGTAGAACAACAAATTGTTTCAGCCAAGTAAAATGGACAGATTCCTATAAACACATCTACTAAACAGAATCGTAATGAAATAGAAAATCTGATGGACCAATCACGGTGAACCTTTTAGATCTTTCAGGGCTAACAAACACCCTGCTGTGGCCATGTGTGTCATCCATTCACCCCCACTGGTGTAGGCCCTGAAATGGTAAGGAAACTGAACCAGTCATACCGAAGAACTTGACAAAGAAAAAATCTAGACTGTAGAGGTGATATAAAACGAACAGGTGCCAAGTTACTCAAGGCTAGCCTGTCCTACCAGGTGAGACCCTAACAACAACAACAACTACAACAACAACAAAAAAAACCCAAAAGCAATCAGCAGCAGTGTTGTAAGCATATCCTATACAGTTAAAGCAACAGCATCTTTCCCAGCAGTCTAAAGATGGAATGTCATAGCCCACATGTCCATCAGTGGAGGCACAGATAGATACACAGAGTGGGGCAGGAATATTATACACCCTGGTACAGTTTTGATTATGTGGAAGAACCTTGCAGCCATGTTAAGTGAAGTTGGCTCATCAGATGAAAACATATCTTACGATTTAAGTAATCAAGTTCAATTTAAGTAATCAAGTTCACAGTGAGGCACAGTAGAGATGTAGAGTGTGAGGGACTAAGGAGGGGTGTTAATAGTTATAATATGTTCACTTTGCAGAATGATACAGGTTCTGGAGATTGAGGCAAGAAGTCTTCTCAACAGTAAATATACTTATTGCCAGGGAACCGTGGCTGCAAAAGTGGTTACAGTGATTCCCAGCTCCCAGTTCTGAAGGAAAGCAGGCCATTGAATTACTCATCATAGCATTTAAAATAACTTTCTTAAGAATATTCAAGCTAAAAAAGGAGATAGATAACTAAAGGAAATCAGAAAAATCAGACATAGAAAAAATGCTCTTGGATGTTTTTCTTACTTCTATTTTAAACATTAAGACAAAACTCAAATCTTTTTATTATTATTATTATTATTATTATTATTATTATTATCATCATCATCATCATCATACAAAACTATTAAGCTTATTCTTATCCAGGTTATTTTTGCATGCCCTGGCACCAGTGAGACTTTTTTCCTCTCTTCTTTTTTTTCTGTGTTACCAGGAATCAAACTTACAACTTTCCACTTGCCAGGCAGGGGATGGTGCCACTGAGTTAAACCCTCAGGCCTTTTTCTTTTTTTTTTTTTTTTTTGGTACCAGAAATCCTAGTTGTGACCTTGCACCTTTGAGGCAGACACTAGAACCACTGAGCGAAATCCGCAGCTGAGAACTGGAATACCAGTACGGTTGAGGCTGAGAAACCTGCAGATAACAGGCTATGGCTTCTGTCCTTGACTTGCCCTCATGGCTTATTCTCTGTGTTCTCTCTTGAAGTCTCTTCTTTTTTTCCCAAGGACACCATTTTTGTTGGATTTGAAGGCTCAGCTTTACCCTTGACTTCATTTTATTTTAATTAGTTCTTTCAAGGTCCTGTTTCCACATACAGTCACTTTGGGAGTTCAGACATCAGCTTGTAAATTAGGGAGAGAGGGACAGTACAGTCCATATTACTCTGTTTCCTGGTCCCTCCAGATCTGTGCCTGTGGTGTGGAAAGTACATTCATCCCATCGGAGAAGTTCCAGAAGTCTTAATCCGTTTTAGAATTAGTTGAGCATCAAGCCTCAAACCTCATCTAAATATCTTTGAGATCAGGTACAAGTGAGAATTGAAGCGTGATTTATTCTGAGGCAAATCTCTTCCTCTGATAAGAATTTGGGAAACAGGATGAGTTATGTGCTTCCAAGATACAGTGGTAGAATAGACACAGGATATATATTCATTCCAGAAGGGAGGGCTCAGAAAGAAGAGGTTAAGAGCTCTCTACCAAGTCGGGAGCTTCAGATAAATGCCAGTAGATGAAGGCAAGGAGGTCAAGTGCTTCCTAGGGATATGATCCTAGATTCACTTTTTAGCAACTCGAAAACAAAAATAACCCTTAGCTCTTACAAAGGAATCTTCTTTGGAGCCGAAGATTTCGCTTAAGTGGTACCACACCTACCTTGGAAGCACAAGGGCCTGAGTTCAATCCCCAAGACCACCCAAAAAAAAGAATAATCTTTGGCTTGGTGTTCTGCCTTCCAAACCACTTGGGTTGGTGGTCTCCACCCTGAGGCCAAGGACAACCTGGCTACGGTCAACAGCGGAAGAGACTCACTTGTGAAGCCAACGAGGCCACCACCTTTTTCTAGGCCTCTGAGCTCTCGTTTGGTGGCACAGGTTTGAGGCCTGCTTGAGTGATTTAGTGAGACCCTATCAAAATTTATAAAAAGGGTTAGAGATGGAGCTCTGTTGGAACTGCCTAGTGTGCATGAGGTCCTGGGTTCACTCTTCTGTAGTTGCAAAACAACAGACAACCCCCAACCCTTCATTTTATCCCATTTTCATCTCTTGTAGTCCAGCTGGGCACTATCTCTGCTGATACTATCCATCTCTATTTTTGGCTTCTACTAATAGCTGGCATCTCTCTGTGAAGTGACTGCCTTGCCACACCCTTGATGTTCTTTCCATAACTTGCCTGACATCCCCCCATGGTACTGGGGATTAAATGTAGAGCCTTGCACTAGCAAGTCAGGCACGGCACCACTGAGCTACCTCCCCGGCCTTTTTCATGCTTAGTATATAGGCTGAACATTGTTGAATCTCTGGTTTCTAGTTTGTTTTTACTTATTAATTCATTATCTAGTTCATCTCTGTCATTTTGCATTTTGCTGGATAAGGGGAAACAAGATTTTACCTTCTAAACTTTCTTTATAGATCTTTTTAAAATATCCATGGTATTATGACTAATTCTGTCTTCCACAAAACAATAGAACTCGTCATCCAATTTTTTGCCTTATTATCACAAGAATTGCCTTTCTCCCAGTTTCTAGCAGTACTTGCTTTCTATCTACCTAAGAAACACCTAGAAACACCTTTCATGCATATGTGGCTGGCACCAGTTCCTGCAGGGTGGTCTAGACCTCCTGATGTGCACAGCCCAGCCCTTCTAGCCTTTACAATCCCAATGCTAAAGTCACTTCCACATGATTACATATCTGTCACAACAGCACCCTCTCCTGAGCCCACTGTGTATTGGTGAATGTCCTGGAGAGAGACAGAGCCAGTCAGGTGTTTAGTATATATGCGGAAGGGAGGGGACTCAGTGGTGTGGAGTCTCAGGAGCCCATGACATAGGCCCTTGGTTTGAGCAGTCTGCAGGAACAGCCATTCTTGCTGGTCCGATTGATATTGGGGGAGGGGGGTTGCTTCATTCATCTGGATAAAGTCTGGGTCTATTCACATTATGTAGAATTCAGCACTTTAGATATTCAGAGAATCTAAAGACTTCTTCCAGATTGACACAGTGCGTAAAATCAATCATTACAGGAGATCATGACAGTCCAGATAAGAGGAAGGAAGGGCCCAGGAAGTGGGGAGGAGAGAGAGGGAGATGGAGTGTTGGAGGTAAAACTGAGCAGTACAAGGCCCTCTAACCAACCTTGAGAAACACTGTTGATGGAGGCAGAATCATGGAAAGTCTCTTGAATAGCTCTTGTTCAGAAAGTTCTGGAATATAAGAACCCTGGTGTCTCTGGTTGGTCTGTTTTCCTAGCTGGCCTTGGTCGGACCGGCACGCTGATCTCCTGCTATATCATGAAGCACTATCGAATGACGGCAGCTGAGACCATCGCGTGGGTCAGGATCTGTAGGCCTGGGTCAGTGATCGGGCCTCAGCAGCAGTTTCTGGTCATGTAAGTAGATGGAAGCTTCTATAAGTCCTCGGGTGACACACAGTCTGAAGATTGAGGGGAAGTGGAATTTTCCAATAATGTGATAGGATAAACTTGTTTTAGTAACTTTCTTTCCAGAAAGCTGTGTATTGATGCTGCTTAAATACTCTAGGAAACAAGCAAGCCTCTGGCTAGAAGGTGACTATTTTCGCCAGAAGTTAAGAGGGCGGGAGAATGGACCCCACAGAGCCGCCTTCTCCAAACTCCTCTCAGGTGTTGATGACATTTCAATCAATGGAATCGAAAATGAAGACAAGCAAGAGCCTGAACTGGTAATCGAAGTGGCCCCATCACGCTGTTTTCTTTGCTTTAAATGCTATTGAGAACCTCGTAGGGCGTGAAAAACTCTTAAGAAAAAAAAAATTAATAGCAATAAAGCACATTTTGAGGGACTGTTGTTTTTATATGTATAGCACTCTAGAATGCTTACTTATAAGGGTTAAAATAAAATAGTATGTACATAAAATTAAATAGTTTGCTTTTTAAGCATAGGTTAAAAATAGAAATCTAAAGTGAACTTTTTAGATGGATCGAATTACTCCTCTGCTCCTAGCCCCTTTTCTCATTTCCTACCAGCTGATTTACTAGTTCTCATAGAGAGAACTGTTAAAAGATCCAATCTTTAGACACTACCAGTATTAAAAGAAGTGAGGGTGGTAAATGATTCATGAGATTAAGAAAAAAAAGAGTATTTCCAAAACTGAGTACATTATTCTTTATTGTCCTTATGTTTGATATGGAGAGGACAGTGGGTTTTATGCCCTTGAAAATCAGCTTTAGTTGTTTTGAAATGTGACCTGTAGCTTGATTTGGAAAGGTGAAAAGTATTTTAAGAGGTCAGCAGAAACTGAAGCGCCTGTATGCCTTCAATGTTAAAAAGGTGAATTTGAATCCCTGGCTCAGTGGATTTGTTGTGTTTTGTTCTGTTTTGTTTTTACTTACACAGTTCAGTGATGACGATGAAGTCACTGGAGTCACACAAGGTGATAGACTCCGAGCCCTGAAAAGCAGAAGACAATCAAAAACACACGCTCTGCCCCTCGCGTGAGTCTGGTTTCCTTTGTCATTGTTGGTCTTGTTTAATATGAGATCCCTTGCAAGTATTTTTTTCTGTACATTTTTCTCCAGAGCTTCTTGCACCAGTTTGCAAGGATTGTGTTCCTTAAAGTCTGGGGATGCTCACCCAGGAGCTCCCAAACGTTCATCTCTGTGTCCTGTTTTGTAACTTTAGGAGCCATGATAGGCAGGAGAGCAGCGTTAGGACAGTCAGGCGTGGCATCCTTAAGGGAGTGACAGCAGACATAGGTCTCAGAGTCACAGGTTTGCTCGTGGTTCTTTGAACTCACTGCCATCTCACAGGCCATCTCTGTGGATAGGGTAGTCAGTTGTGACATGGTGGCTTCATGTTAGGGCAGCAGTAATGCACTGGTCTGAACTGTATTTTTGTGTACTTGAATAGAAGATTATTTTCAAGTTCTAAAAGAAGGTTTAACATCAGAAAAGGGTATTTTATTGTTAGTATCGAGCAGCTTTATGTCCACATGTACTTTCTTATGTATATGTGTGTGTTAATTTGGATTCAACCACATGAAATATGCAGGGTGATAAGAGCAATGTGGAGAATCAAAACACACGCCAATGGTACTTTTATCCTGGCCCCTCCTTGGTGGGTACAGCCGTCCTTCCCATGCTGTTTGGATCCCTTCCGTTTGCTAACTCCCAGCATTTTTCTAGGTCCTTAGGGAAGGACTGATAGAGAATAGATCTTTTTTATTAAGAAAACTCTGTAGCCCCGGGGGGTAGTGCATGCGTGTAATCCCAGGACTGAGAAGCTGAGGCAGCATGATCTCAACTCCAGATCCCACCGGGGCAATTTAGTGAGAGCTTGTCTGAAAATAAAAAGGGCAGAGATACAGCTTAATACAAAGGTCCTGGGTTCAGTTCCCAGTATTGACCAAAAAACAAACACAGAACTTATGTATGATGAGAAAATATTAACATTTATATCAGCAGAAAACAGCTTTATTTTGTTTTTAAATTAGAGGAGCCTTTTCATTGGCATCTCCACACAGGAGATGTGATAATACACAGGCACGGTCAGCAGAAACTGAAGGGAGGTTCTTGAAGAATCTAGAGCAGAAATGCCAGGTGCGACGGGTAGCGCACACCTGTAATCACAGCACTCGGGAAAGCAGAGGCTGGAGGATTACTGTGAATTCGAGGCTAGCTTGGCCTGCATAGCAAGTTCAGAGCCAGCCTGAACTACAAAGCAAAACCCTGTCTCAGGAAACTTTAAAAAAGGAATCCAGAAGAGAGAGTCAAGTTTCCCACTCTGAGGTCTGCCATGAATGTAAGGCGTCTGTATTTATTTCAGACCCTTGAGACTGCTGTTTGCAATTTGGTTGTGCTTTCATCAACTACACTTCTATTACAAATGGCATCTTAATATAATTTATATTGTATAACTGAATACAAGTACACGGTATAATGTGTATTAACTTTAAATGCCATTTTATAATTTCATGAAAGTTTTTAGTGATGATTTATTTTGAGGTTTTTGTTTTGTTTTGTTTTTGTTTTTTTGAGACGGGGTCTCGCTTTGTAGTTCAAGCTGGCCCTGAGCTCAGCCTTCAACTCACATCACAGCAATCCTCCTGCCTCTGCCTCCCGAGTGCTGGGATTACATGCGTGAGCCACCACATCCGGCACTGTGCTATGTGGTACTGATTGCTGCTGGGCGTGAGTCTCCACACCCAGTATCGTATGTGGGTACTGGGGGATCAAACCCCGGCCCTTGTGTTTGCAAGACAGGCGCTGGAACCACTGAGCTAACTCCCTGGCCCATAGTGGTGGTTTTTTTGATTCAGAAAAAAGTCTTCTTGAAATTAAGGTAATGAAAGCCCTGGAACTGTGCCCATCAGACTTGACATTGAGGGCCTCTGGGAGCTTATTTTAGTGGACGTTAGTAGTTGTTAGTGGGTCTGAATTCTGCATTTCTGTTAAACACACTGCAGATGCTGCTGGTCCAGGGGCCATCCTTTGAATTGCAAACCCTAGAAAATTAACGGTTTTGTGGGTTGCTTTTAACCATACCCAAATGTTTTGTTTTAAGAGTCTGTATGGTTAGAGGCAGGGGGAGAAGATTAGTCCGGTCAAAAGTTCTCACAAGCTGAGCTTCCAGGACATGTCACCCCTCCCCTCCACCCTCTGGAATGTTATCTAGAGCTCAGGTCCATGAGTGCTCCTTTTGGGGAACATTGAGATTTTAAGTGGAGAGATTTGTGATAATGTAAAAGGAAGGAAATGAAGAATTTATGTAAATACTTTTGGAACCTGCCCATAACCCTCAATCCTTTACTCCCCAGTGGTGCAGGTCCCCTGGGATGCAGGGCCTGAGGAGCACCTGGAGAGTGAGGCCTTAATCTACTGGCATCAGGCACTTACTTCCCATTCACAAGGCCTTGGTCTCCAGCCTCAGCACCCAAACAAACGCTAGGAAAGCCTGAGGGAAAGATAGACCAGCCGTCAGTGTCCTCATTTGTTTCCTAGAGATACCCTCACCTTACCCCTGACAAGTAACAGATGCTATATTCTTGGCTACAATTCAGAACCAATAAAGACGATACAAGTAACAACAATGAAAGAAGAGAAGGAAGAGATGGATGAGGAAGAGGGAAGGAAAGAAAGGAAAAACAGAGAGGCTGCTCTCCATTCTTGCTTAATGTAATCCTAAAACAATAGAATCTCCTCTCCTCCCCCACATATGTAGCTAGTAAACTCATTGGCCTCTTTGTGTGTGTGTGTGTGTGTGTGTGTGTGTGTGTGTGTGTGTGTGTGTGTGTGTGCGTGTGTTGAGGGGAATTCCCTGTGTAGTTCAAGTTGGCTTTATACTCCCTGTGTAGCTCAAGCAGGCCTTGAACTTGAAGAGATCCCCCTGCCTCAGCCTCACAAGTGCTGAGATGACAGTCATGTGCCACCATGCCCAGCTGGATTTCTCCAATCTTAGAATTAGTGAATTAGCGTAAAGAGCCTGATTCATTCAGAGGAGTCACAGTCAGGCCCTCATGGGCCTCAGAGCATTTTGGTTACAGCTCCTTTCCTTTCCCAGACCCTCTTTGCTGTATCTCTTAAGCACCTATTTTGTGGCTCTTGAAGAAGTCCATTGGAGGCTTCCTTTCACTCCCTGCCAGGCTTTTGTTGATATTTAGAAATCAAAGGCCCTTGAGGTTGTTTAATAGCAACATGAGTCAAGAAGACTAAATACAGGGTGCTGGGGATTTAGCTCAGTGGTTCCAGTGCCTGCCTTGCAAGCACAAGGGCCTTTGTTGATCCTTGATAACCATCTACAACAAAGCCGGGTGTGGTGACTTATACCCAGCAGCATTCAGTACCTCATACCACAGTGCCGAATGTGGTGACTCATGCCTATAACCCCAGTACTTGGGAGGCAGAGGCAGGAGGACTGCTGAGTTCAGTACCAGCCTGAAATATGAAGCGAGATCCTGTCTCAAAAAAAAAAAGCTCTAAATTCAAATTTTATCTCCCCATTTTAATTCCTTTAATACTGTGAACATATGGTTTTGCTTTGCTAATAGTCTTGTGATAATGCTTCCACGAAAAAATGTTAGTATAAAATAAGTCTTAGTGATACTGGAGATTGAAGCCATAACCTTCACACTGAGCTACGTCCTCAGACTTTTTTTTTTTTTTTTTTTAAGACAGTATCTTAACAAGTTGAGCTTCCTGGACCAGCTCAGACATGATTGTCCTGTGTCAGCCTCCCAGAATGCTGGGATCCTGGGTGTATGTCACGACAACTTCCTGGTAGTCTTGGTAATGCTAAGGAGAAAGTTAATGGAGCTATCACTGTTGGAGTGATTAATTCTCCTTTACTTACAGAAGAAGTAGAGTTGGTAGAAACAATAAATCATGCAGCTTCGTGACACTGGTCTGATAAGTATATTGTCTCTGCTGACATTGATTCGATGTGTTAATAACTTTAGCAGAGCTGCTTTAGTTTCAATGTGCTGCTAGAATTAAATGAAAGTGTACATGAAGAGTTGGGTTGGGCCTTCATGGTAAAAAAGTAGAAAAAGAGATAATACTTAACTTGGAATTCCCACGAGTCCCTCTTAGCTTGCAGTGGAACTGTATGTATATTCTTATGTTATGAGCTGTATTTCCAGAGGAAAAAGTTATGATGTGGATACCTAGATGTTTAGACCATTCTAAAATAACTTTAGTCAGTGACTGCAAGTGAAGGTTGGGATGGGTAAAGAGTTCTCTAGTGTTCCTAGACTATTCTGTTCTGTTTAAATGTTCATGTAACATTATATAATCTTAATATATATTTCTAGATGTTATTTGGAGGAAGTATTAAGTGAGTGAATTTAGGTGTTACTTGGGGTCCAACATTTCCTCTAATCCTTTCCCACCGTATAGAGTACCTGTTGTATACCTTGTAGTGATGTCAGTGCCAGCCCCAAGGAGAATGACAAGCAGTCAGATCAGGCACAAGCAGCTCAATCCGCCCAGGACTTCGCACAGAGCAAACGCTCATTAGAACCGTGTGTGTCTCATCACCAGTGTGACAGGAGCTGCTGTCTGTCTGGTCGTGAGGAGGCTCCCTTCCTCCTGGTAGGACCCTCCTGGTAGGAGGAGCAACAAACTCACAGCTGCCTGGATAGAAGTGGCCAAGGACAAATCGATGACACAGAAGGGAAATCTGTCATCCAAGTGGAGTGAGTTTCTGTTACCAGGTTGGGCAAGGGTATGATTTGCCTAAACTGGATATTTAGGAGCTTGAGTTATGGTTCTGTTGAAAGGAGTGCAGTTCTGTGTTCATTCATAATTCTGCCTCCTGTGATTGTCTTAGATAGTCAAGGGCTTTTTCCTGTGGCTTAGTTTAGCTTTTTTGTGGGGACATATTTATGCATTTTAACTGTGACTGATTCCAGTATCATAAAGTTAATACAGGCCGGGTGTCTAACGAAAGATTGAGTCTAAACTTTTGTTCCCAAGTGTCAAGCCTGCTGAAACTGAAGACAACACTTATTGTCAACATAAGATGGCAAAGCTCCATCCCTACCCCCCTCCCGGTTGCATCCCCGTTGCTGTTCTGAGCCTTTACGGCGCCTGAAACTCCCAGGTGGCTTGACGTATGTATTTATTTGTTATGTTATTTGCTTCGGCTTCCCAATTTGAACATCTCTTCTTCCCCTCACCCCTTCCAGATGCCCCCTAGCTGTGCTGGCCTCTGCACTGGGTAGCGTTGCCATGTGGTGGATTGTGTGTGACTACATCCTTCCCCTCCTGCTCTTCTGTCTCGATGGTTTCAGAGCACGGTAGCCATCAGGACCTTTGGGCAGATAGCTGCTGTGTAAGTGTCCCATTCTGTTCCTCTCCTGTCCCTCGCTCTGGTGTCCTTGCTGGTCCTCGTGCATGTTCTCACCTTGTCAGCTCTCCAGGCTTTGTTGATTCGCCTATTTTCCAAGGTCCTTTTTCTGAATCTCTTCAGCAAATGGGATAGAAATAGGCAGAAGGGAGGCTTCTCTCTTCCTTGTATAACAGAGATATTAAAAATAACACAGCTTTGTTTGTAAGTTGCATTTACTTTTAACATATTTTGAAATAGCCATTTATAAATAAAGACCTTGAAATAGTTTCTTTTTCCTATCAAGCATGTTTAATTCGTTTGGGATATTTGGGGTGGTTCCTTTTAGTCATTTGGCTATTTATACATCTGACTTGGGTGTGTTCTGTCCAAACTAACCAAAAGAGAATTTTCTCCCATGGTCCTTTTACTTTTAGCCAAGGTTTGGTTTTGTAGCCTTGAGGTCTGGTGAAGATTGTGTCCTAGTTTCTGCCATCAGAATAGCTTTCTCTTGAGTCTTCCTGTTTTCAGTGTGCAGAGCTGTGTCTGGGCTTCACTTCCTCCGAGGCAGGAAGGACAGAGTGCAGCCTCCATATTTTGGTGTTAATGGAGACCAGAAGCCCTGGAGCCTGGCCTGCTCACTCTCATTGCCGAGTTTCTCTTTGATGTCTCTGGACTCGGTTTTTCACCTTCTCCAGAAATAGCCAGAATGTCTTTTTTTTTTTTTTTTTGCCTAATGTAGAAGTTTATATTCTCTTCTTTCATTCATCTTTGAAACGGAGGCCTTGAGAGCAAAGATGCGTTCCTGCGGGAGAAAATGGCGAGTAGCTTCTGTGTGGAGCATCTGAGCTAAGAGCCACAGAGAGAGAAGGTGTCCCCAACCCCAAGCTTTCCCAGCACCCACTTAGGTCTGGGCTGCATTCTTTATTTTCTGAAACTTTTTCTTCACTGATCTTTCAAAAATGTCTTTTCTTATCCAAGTTTGGACTTGGAAATTACAAAAGAATGCAGACGTTCCTTCTAGGATCTCTTCCAAAGTAAAATTCCATTGCAACCAACTCTGGTACTTTATGGTTCCAGTGAGTGTTTTCATATGGCTAACAGAGATTTAGGGAACAGTTTCCATTTTTCAAAAGTAAACAAAGCCACTTAACATTTTCTTATTTGTGATATTTTTCTCGAATATTTCAAAATAAACTTACATATTCATGTGTGCATATTTTGATAGTTGATCTCAGATGTTTTTCTGCTTTACTTTCTTAGTAAGCTTCAGAGTCCACCTCTTCTGACTCAAGAGCATCATTCACTGCAGAGATTTTTGTTTTCATTCTAGTCCAAGTAGCAAAGGTACTCTTAGTGGGTAGGGTCATTGCTAATAATATTTAAGCACTTCGTTCCCAGAGTAAGTTTAATAATGATCTATCAGGCTCTTCTTTTCAGTATTCTCTATAAGATAGATAAGCTTTGTGTTTTATTATTACTAATGTTTGCTGTGACATTTCAAGACTTAAGCGGCATATTATTTGACTGCTTTTTTTTTTCCCCCAAGTACTAGAGATTGAACCCAGGGCACCTATCCCCAGCCTTTTTATCTTGTGTTTTGAGATAAGATCCTACTACTTGGCTAGGTAGAACTTGAACTTTCCATCCTCCTGCCTTAGCTTCCCAGCATGCTGGGCTGCGGGCCTGCACTGCCACACCTGGGTCAGCCAGCCTTTGGCTTTGGGCTTCCAGCAGTTACAGTGCTGCTGACCTGGTAATCTTTGTAGTTACCACCTCTCCCTGTAAGGTGGGCTGTTCATGTTCCCTGGTTGTCAGTTGTTATTGATCTCAAGCTGGGAAGGGAACATCACATGGCTGGGTGGTGCTGCTAATCCTCCTGTTCCTGCTCAGCCTCAGGAAAGTTGCCTCTGGAGGCTCCATGGCCCCGAGCTCTCTCTGAAGGCTGTATTTGGCACCCACATCCCTAGTTTACCTTTGCCCTAAGGGACTAACTAATCTTTTGGAGCTGGACATTCAAACACTTCATAAGTTGCTAGGTGAGACTCCTGGCTCTTGAGGTTTCTGTTTGCCAGGTACCTACTTTGCAAATGACACTGTATCCAGATTCAAAATACCACAGTTCCTGGGGCTGTGGTTAGGGTCTAGGGAGAGGAGAAAAACACATGTCCTGAACATTTTCTGGGAGGAAGCACCAATGGGCCTGGGAGGTTTGCATCCAGTTCCACATGGGGAGGGACCCCCTGCTCTGCTTGGCTAGCAATCTCCCCTTGTCTGCAGTCACTTGCAGGACGTTACTGGTAATGACTACATGTAGTTCCTGGAGTTCTCCCCACTGTGGTCATTAATGGGTAACGGGTGTCTTGCATGCACTATTGTCAATACCAACATGGTACCTGAGTTCTTCCAGGTGCAGCGAATACAGCCTAAATTTCTGTCGTTTCTTTAGTTTCAAAGTCCCACAGAACTTGCTAGCTATTATCATTAAATTAGTTCACTTCAGTTTATGCTAATTTTATAGAGAAGTAAAAGATGGAGCAGTGATTTCTTACTCTGAACAGTAGTATGTAGACTTTTCAGTCCTAATTTGAGAAATAAGTAGGCAGTGTATTGTTTTCATTTTTCCCTCATAGCAATGATTTTATAGTGTAGATATTGTCCATGCTTTTGGCCATCAGTGACCTCCAGGTATTTGAAAAGTAAGTGCATTATTTTATTTTATTTATTTATTTATTTATTTATTGAGACAAGGTCTTGCTTTGTTCATGGCTGGTCCTGAACAAAACATTTGTTCGAGGCTGGTCCTGAACTCAGTCTTAAACTGCACAATCCTCCTGCCTGTGCCTCCCGGGGCACTGGTATTACAGTCATGAGCCACCATACCCAGGACTGTGGTATGTGATTGCTGGTGGGCATGAGTCAGTACGACCAGCTTTTGTTATATGTATTTACTGGTGATCAAACTCAGGCCCTTACTCTTGCAAGGCAGGTGCTGGAACCACTGAGCTAAATCTCCGGTCCAGAGTGCATTGGTTTAAAAAACTAACCAAGTCTTATCTTCTGTATTTATTAGGAGCATCTGAGAAGTGCTGGGCTTTGGAAGGCACTGGGGAAGAAGCATTAGCAATTTTTTTGTCATTACTTTTCATTATGCAAAATTCTAGATTCATCTCCTTAATAGAGATGAAAAGATATTTCCTCTTCATTTTATGCAATCAGGAAGATTTTTTGCAATCAGATAAGAGGAACAACAACTCCTAATGCTCGTTAGTTCCTAGCACAAAATAATGATAAATATGATACATATTATTCTAATCTGATTGCTGCCCATTATGTACATATATGGGAATGTCTCCCTCTACCCCATAAATCTGTGCAATTGTGTCTATTAAATTTTTAAATCATATTTTACAAAGGGCCTTTCAGTAATAAATGCTTGTTCTTAAAAGCAGAATTCATAAGTCAGAGTGTCAGTTCTTGGAACCGTACGACTACGCTTCCATCTCCTGTTTCTGGCTAGGATTTCAGGAACAGACTGAGAACATCGCTCAGGCACTGGCTGATTGATCCAGGATTAGATCGGCTCCATGAAGTCGGGGCATGTGTTCCCAAGCCTTAATGTCCTGTGGGGCTGGTGGGCAGCTCTTGACCACAGCCAGTCCCCAGACAGTCTGAAGCCACTGAGTGATGTGCTTTGGTTTGAGCAGTGCTGTGATGGCAGGACTTTAGGAACTTTAGCGCATCGCAGGACTGGGCATTGGTCCTTAACCACTTTGCAGGGGACATAGCCCTGTGACTCAGGACCTGCATTACTTTGACCGCTTCGTATTTTACTCCTTACCAGCCCAGATCTTACAGGCTGTTACTGGCCATCTTGCTTTTAGGTTGAAATAAGTGAGCAGCAAGTATTTTTTAGTCAGTATTTCCTCTTCCAGATAAGTAAATGTTGACACATATAAATGAGTGTGTATATGGCTTAGCTTTTCAGTGATTAAAGAGTTTCGTATCAAGTCTTTTGATATATTCTGTTGTTCTCCTCTGACAGTTTAATGAGGCAAAAGTAAACACCCTCTACCTACGAACAGGGCACTCTCTGTGGCCTTCGTGACTCATGGATTGGCCTCCCGGGCATTATGCTGTCACAGAAGGAATTTTAGGGTTTAATTAGGGCAAACTTCACAACATTTAAGTGATCTCACTTCTGTTTTGATGGTACTTAAACATTTAGAGAGTAGTCACAATCCAGGAAAAATACAGTTTTGCTTGTAGACATTTTAAAAAATCTGAAATGTTGTATGAAGTTATTATTGACATAGTGTTTTTTACATAGACCTTCAGCTCTGACCAGTGAATTGTTATAGCTGGTTTCTGAATTTGTACTGATGTCCTCTAGAGTTTTTGGCTTATGACTTGTTTATATGATGAGAAATCTGAATCTCCTTTTTCAGATTTGTTTGACTGATTGATTTCTTTGGTCTGGGAATTGTTTATAATGTCATCATTTGTTTCCTACAAGTAAAGCACCAATACGTTATGATTTTTTTTTCTTTTGGGGGGCAAATGTGTCTGGAAAGTCCTGTCAATTCACAATGAAGCAACTTGCACTGCAGTGCAAAAATCACTTGCTCTGTCAAGTACTTGGAAGTTATTTCAGTGCATATAATCTTATTTTTTTCCAACTGTTTTCAGAGTAATTCTTCAGTCGAGTGTTCAGAGCTGTAAAACATCTGAACCTAACCTTTCTGGCAGTGCAGGCATTACTAAAAGAACCACCAGATCTGCTTCGAGGAAAA
Source organism: Petromus typicus (assembly GCA_004026965.1). Lineage (NCBI taxonomy): Eukaryota > Metazoa > Chordata > Mammalia > Rodentia > Petromuridae > Petromus > Petromus typicus. Next base: position 16,085 of record PVIR01033476.1, read on the forward strand.
GCAGTTTTAAAAGGTGAGAAAAGAATACTGTTCTGTGGAAAAATTCCAACTATTGGTGTGTAGCTTAACCTTGGAACTCCACTTCTAGTGACTCAAAAGATAGGAGAAAGGAGCATCCGTGCTTCAGAAATAATTAATCAGATGTGCTGTCTGTGATTATCATCTGTGGAAAGCTGGACCATTTTACTATAGGTTTCGGGGGTTTTGTTGTTGTTGTTCTGAGGAAATACTTAACACTGTTGTCCCTGAGCCATGATGTGGAAAAACTGAGAATGTTATTCTTTAAACTTCACATTCAGAATTTCCAGAGCTTTCTTTCAGGGCTTGGAGGAACACTTCTGTCTGTGTATGGGATACAGTGTCACTGTGCAATTAGCTGCACACTAAGTGTGATGTGGAAATGCATACCCAAGTCCCCCTTTGGGGATCCCTCTTGACTTAGTGGCCCCTGTCATCTTGGCTACACCCCTGAGTTCTCATGTGTCTCCCACTTCTGTTTCAGCATGTCTCACACCCTTTGCTAAGTATAGGATCTGACAAGAAGATGAGTCTGTCCTGAGACAAGGCCAGTAACTGCTCGCTGTTGTCTTTGGACATTTTATCATGAACTGAGACCAGATACTTACGAGGTTCCTTGTGAGGCAGGGCTAGGTCATGGGGTTGCTGGTGTTACCCATACAGAGGGTGAATGCGATATAGTGTGGTGGTGATTTTGTGCTTGCAGCAAACAAAGCCCTTACGATAGTCCATATTTAGTCCACTGATAATCAGAAGCAGACTTTTCAGTGTCTTCAACCATGCCCCTAGCTGCTTCTCTACTTCAGTATACCCTGGAGCCTATGGGGCCCCGTGTTTTATCTCAGGGTTAAGTTAGTTTCCCATCGTGTCCTGTAGCAGCTGCTGTGAGGCATTCTGTCGATTTACTGTCCTTTGCTTTGTCTACACTCTCATGAGAAGGGTATTTGCCCAGTAATAGAGAATTGTTGGGCTCCGACTCATGAGTTTAGGATCATGAATTTTTTTTTTTTTTTAAGGTTTTTTGAGACAGGGTCTCTCTCACTTTGTGGTTCAGGCTGGCCCTAAGTTTAGCCTCCAACTCACATCACAGCAATCCTCCTGCCTGTGTCTCCCGAGTGCTGGGATTACAGGTGTGAGCCACCACACCCGGCACTATGGTATATGGTACTGGTTGCTGCTGGGGTGAGTCTCCACGCCCAGTATTGTTATGTGGTTACCGGGGATCGAACCCGGGTCCTTGCACTTGCAAGACAGGAGCCGGAACCACTGAGCAAACTCCCCGGCCCAGGATCATAAATTTTTTACTCGGAATATATCAGATATCCATAGTCATTTTTACTATCTGATTCCACTTGATAAGAAAATTATAGTGATACTAACAAGAGGCCAAAGATTTACAGGAACACTGAGATGTAATATCAGTGTTCTTTATGATGACAAGAAATAAGAAATAGACGTTTGGGGAACTATGGTTTTTATTTGCTTTTTTTTTTTTTTTTTTTTT
>PVIR01033477.1:0-17880 GCA_004026965.1 Petromus typicus
AGTTGTGATACCCCCACCATGTCCCTGTTGTTTAGAATTGATTTGCTATTCTAGGTCTTTTGTGGTTCCAGATGAAAGTTTGAATTTTTTTCTCTAGATCTGTGAAATATGCTATTGAGATTTCATTTGGGATTACGTTGAATGTATAGAGTAGTTTTGGGAGTATAGCCATTTTGACAATATTGGTTCTTCCTACCCAGGAGCAAGGTATGTCTTTTCATTTTTTCATATCATCTTCTATCTCCTTTTTCAGAGTGCTATAGTTTTGAGAGTAGAAGTTTTTCACCTCCTTTATTAGAATGATTCCCAGGTATTTTATTTTTGGGGGTGCTATTGTGAAAGGGACTGACTCTCCAATTTCTATCTCATTGGGTCTACTGTTTGTGTATATGAAGGCTATTGATTTTTGAATGTTGACCTTGTAACCAGCTATGTGGGTAAAATTGGTGATTAGGTCCAGCAGTTTTTTAATTGAGTTTTTAGGACCCTCTAGGTAGAGTATCCTGTCATCAGCAAATAATGAAAATTAAACTTCTTCTTTTCCAATCTGTATTCCTTTTATTTCTTTCTCTTGCCTAATTGTTATGGCTAATATTTCCAGAACTATATTGAACAGAAGTGATGAGAGAGGACATCCTTGTCTTGTTCCTGATCTTAGTGTGAAAGATTTCAGTTTTGGATCATTTAATATGATACTGGCTGAAGGTTTCTCATAGATAGCTTTTATTAGTTTGAGATAGAGACCATCTATTCCGATCTTCTGTAGAGTTTTGAACAGAAATGGGTGTTGTATTTTGTAAAAAGCTTTTTCTCCATCAATTGAGATGACCATATGATTTTTGTCCTTAAGCTTGTTAATATATTGTATAACATTGGTTGATTTATGTATGTTAAATCATCCTTGCATCCCTGGGATGAATCCAACTTGGTCAGGGTGTATAATCTTTTTGATAATTCTCTGTATTCTGTTTGCCAGGATCTTACTGAGGATTTTTGCATCGATATTCATTAGAGATATTGGCCTGTAGTTCTCTTTTTTGGTTGGGTCTTTCTCTGCTTTTGGAATGAAAGTAATGGTTGTTTCCAGGAATGAGTTTGGGAGTACTGCTTTCCTTTCAATTTCATTGAAGAGTTTCAGAAGTAGAGGCACTAACTCTTCTTTAAAAGTTTTATAGAATTCAGCAGTAAAACCGTCAGGTCCAGGGCTTTTCTTTGTTGGCATGTTTTGAATTACATTTTCAATTTCACAGATTGTTATTGGGGCACTTAACATTTCTATATCTTCTTTATTCAGCTTTGGGAGTTCTTATGTGTCTGGAAATCTATCCACTTCTTCTACATTTTCCATTTTATTGAAGTATAAATTTTCATAGTAGGTGTTTATTATCCTCTGGACTTCCTCTGCATCAGTAGTAATTTCTCCATTCTCATTCCTAATAGCATAGATATGAGCCTTTTCCTTCCTTTGTGTATTCAGGTTGGCTAAGGTTCTATCAATTTTGTTTATCCTCTCAAAGAACCAACTTTTGGATTCACTGATTTTTTGAACTGTTCTCCTGGTGTGTATTGCATTAATTTCTTCCCTGATCCTTATAATTTCTTGCCTAGTGAGAGCTTTGGGTTTGTTTTGCTCCTCTCTTTCTAGTTGCTTGAGGTTCAGCATTAAGTTGTTTATTTGAGCTTACTCCGTTTTCTGGATGTAGGCTTTCACTGCTATGAATTTTCCTCATAGAACTGCTTTCATTGTGTCCCATGAATTTCTGTATGTTGTACTGGGGTTATTTTTTAGTTGTAAGAACTGCTCAATTTGTTGTTTAATTTCTTCTGTGACCCATTTGTTGGTCAGCAGAGTGTTGTTCAGTTTCCATGTGTTTGTGAAGATCCTGGGCTTTCCTTTGCTATTCAGCTCCAATTTCAGGGCACTATAGTCTGACAGTATACCAGGCATAACTCCAATCTGTTTATATTTGTTTAAACCTGTTCTATGAATGAGTACATGGTCTATTTTGGAGAAAGATCCATGAGAGCTGAGAAGAATGTATATTCGGACATTGTGGGGTGAAATACTCTGTAGGCATCTATTAAGTCTATTTGCTGAAGAGTCTGGTTGAGCTCAAGGATTTTCTTAGTGACTTTTTGTCCAGTCGATCTGGACAAATAGAGGTCCCCTACTATTATTGTATTGGAGTTTATCTGGTTTTTCAGGTCGGTTAATATTTGTTTTATATAGTTGGATGCATAAGAATTTGGAGCATAGATATTTAAGATTGTGATTTCTGTCTCGGATTTTTTCCTGAACTAAAAGACAGTGTCCATCTTTATCTCTCTTTATCAGCTTTGGCTTGAAGTTTATTTCATCTGCAAATAAAATCACCACTCCTGTTTTCTTGCTGTTTCCTGTCATATGGAGTATTGTTTTCCAACCCTTTACTTTTAGTCCATGGGTTTCTTTCTAAATTTGGTGTGTTTCTTGTATGCAGCAGATTGTAGGATCTTGTTTTTTGATCCACTCTGCCAGTCTGTATCTCTTAATTGGCACACTGAGTCCATTGACATTAATGGTTATGACTGATATTGGTAAATTTAGTGCTGCCATGTTTTCCTGTTCTTGGCTGTGTTATTGTACTTCTGCCCTTTCCCCATCAGTTTCTTGTTTGTTCCCATGGGTTGACTCAGTTAGGTCTCATGGATTTGTAGCTTTCCTTATTTTTCTGCAAGATATACTTTAAAATGTTTTGGTGCACAGGTTTCATATTTGTGAAATTTTTCAGGTGTTTTTTGTTATGAAAATATCTTATTTCCCCTCAATTTTGAAGGATAGTTTTGAAGGATACATGAGTCTGGGTTGGAGGTTGTTTTCCTTTCTGGCTTCGAAGAATTCACTCCAGGCTCTTCTTGCATTGAGTGTTTGAGCTGAGAAGTCAGCTGTGATCCTGACAGGCTTCTCTTGGAATATAACTGCTTTCTTTTCTCTGGCTGCTTTCAGTATTTCATTCTTTTTTTGGATATCTGGGACTTTTATGATTATATGCCTAGGTGTAGATTTTTTCATGTCACGGGCATGTGGCGTTCTGTATGCTTCATATATTTGTATGTCCAATTCTTTACCTTTTTCTGTGAAGTTTTCTGCCATTTTCTGTGTGAATAGCTTTTTCATGTCTTTAGCATTGTCTCTTGCTTCCTCAGTGACTCCAGTCAATCTTATGTTATTCTTCTTTAAATCATCTAGGAGCTGTTGGATTGACTTTTCATTATCACTTGCTTTTTTTATAGATTATGCTTTTCCAGTTCACTGGTTGAGATTCTGTCTTCTAGGTCTGAAATTCGGTCTTCTGCCAAATTCATTCTATTGCTGAAACTTTCATTTTCTTTCTTAATTTCCTGGACTTCTGCTTGTAGGTGTTTAAAAGGTTCCAGTGCTTTTGCTATCTTGGTTTCCATCAACTCCATGATTTCCTCTTTAGCTTTATTAATCATCATGTTGACAGTGTCCAATATCTCTGCTTTCATCTCAGAGCTCAGTCCTGATTTCCATTTTAATAGATCTGCTTTGGATACTATATCTGAGGGCCTTCCAGATTGGGCTTCACACTTCTCTATTTCCCTTCCCCCTGTGTTACTTGGAGGTGAGGATCTTTTTATCTGAGACTTTGAGTGTTTCCTCATCTCTGAACTGCCCTGTTTTATGACCCTGTTTGTTGCAAGTCACTTTCCTCCTAATAGTTAGAAACCTTAAAATAGCAGTGTTTCCTGGGTTGTTCTTTGCAGTCTGTATTGGGATCTAAAGAAAATCCCCTGGTTCTGGCACACCATATGAGGCACTCAATCAATACAGTCAGAACACCTTCTCCTGTCTACTTTAGAGGCAGGAAGACTGTGGCTCCTGAAGTGCTACAATGGCACTGCCTGAGTTTGAAATGGGCCCGCTTGCTCAGCAATACAGTCTCTGGGCTCACTTGTGCATTTGGCCTACAGGCCAGTAGGCTGTAGGCCCTGTGCAATTGCATTGGTAGTTAGCACCTAGTAGGTAGCACCTACTCACCAATAGAACCTGACTGGATGTGCTTCTGCAGTTACTATGGAGAAAGTCAGACTCTGACCTCCTAACCTCAGTCTCTTCTTAGGCTGAGGCCCTCTTCTGGGGTAGGCCTGGAAGCCATCAAGCTCCAACCCCGGCAGATTCAGTGATGCAGACCCCGTCCCTCCGTCATCATTTCCCCAGCCACCCACTTTTAAACTCAGTCCGTCGGCGCTCTTCCGGCATTGGCCTGGAGGCCAGTAAGCTCCAACCCCGGCGCAGATTTGGTGGCACAGTCGCCATTTCCCGAGCCCCCCTCTGCTAAACTCCGGGCCACATTTCTTTATTACAAATTCCAGAGAAAGTAAAATTGAAAGAAATAATCATTAAGAAAATACTTCCAGATATTTTCTTTGAAATAAAGACTCTCCACATTGAAAGGGCTCATCAAGTGCTCTGCGTAATAAGTGAAAAGTGGGAAAACTTTACCCTTCTCATGAGCACAAATCACTAGGAATAACTTAGAGAGCCATTTGGCAATACCATATGTCGTTAAAGACATTCTTATTTTAACACCCAAAAGAGTTACTTTAAAGCACATGTACCAGAGAAAATTACTCATTTGTGGAAGGAAATATGATCAGAATCTTAACTGGATCATAAGTTTACAAGAGATGAAAATCAGAAACCACCTGGATGCCATCATGAGACCCGGCCACTCCAACCGTCAAGACCTCCAGCCAGGTATCCTGTCTTAGGGGGCCAGTGGGGGGTGTTTACACTGAAAAAAATGAATAAATTGAGAAGAAGCCAGGAAACAGATGATAGAAGGAATCCAACACAGCAGAAAGGTTAAGAAAGTTCTGAAGATGGCCAAAAAGAAACCTGAGTTGGTAGCTACAGAGACAGTTTAGGACAAAAGAAAGACAGAAGTGCTCTGGTGTGTAATGCATTTGGCAAAGTTGAAAATACATAAAGATTAATAGAGGGATCATAGCTGAGTGTAGTAAGAAGCAGTGGGGAGCAGGAATCAATGCAAAGTTTTAAAATGTTACATAATGGGGGCCGGGGAGTTAGCTCAGTGGTTCCAGCACCTGTCTCACAAGCGCAAGGACCCGGGTTCGATTCCCTGGTAACCACATAACAATACTGGGTGTGGAGACTCACACCCAGCAGCAACCAGTACCACATACCACAGTGCCGGGCGTGGTGGCTCACGCCTGTAATCCCAGCACTCAGGAGGCAGAGGCAGGAGGACTGTGATGTGAGTTTGAGGCTGAGCTCAGGGCCAGCCTGAACCTCAAAGCGAGACCCTGTCTCCAAAAACCTAAAAAAAAAAAGTTACATAATGAATAATAAGGACGGAAATCCAGGAGGTATAGCCTAATACAACCATAGTGTATTAGCTAGTTCACAATAAACAATATTTATGTGGTTATAATTATGTAAACAGTGACTATTTAATTCATCGAAAGTACATGTTAGTTATTTAGGGAAAGGAGGGGAAATGAGAGTGGTAGTGTAAGAGGATTAATGTATCACCTATCATAACAGGTGATAAAGAATATGGACAAAGCCAGATAAGAGCAGTTTACCCATGTTACTTGGTAGGACAGAGAGAAACATTAAATGAAAGCTGAAAAACTGAAAAGTACCATCGCAGGGCATAAGAAGTGAAGCAGGAGGGTTGGGCAGGGACCAATTGCTTCTGGTTATGACCCTTAATGAGCAATGCTATTTTACTTCCTAAAGCTGCTTTTTTTATTGTAAGGCCTGTAAAAAACAAAACATATGTAAAATCTATAATTAATTTCTATCATTTTACAATGTGAGTATTTGGTGAGGTCATTGCCGTCATGGTCATTATCACCAACATTCGCATAACAACTCAACAGATATACCACGTATTTCTACCCATGATCTCCATTCATCTTCACCATTTGTGAGTCAGGGGCACTTGCTCCAGTGCACCTCGGTTTTATTGTGAGCGGTGCTGAAGCAAGTACAACCTTGATTTTTAATAATAGAGAAACTTACTGTGACCCACCAGAGATTTAACAATTCACAGATTAAAGTCAGTAGTAGCAAATGGGAAGCTTAAATTCAGAACTTGTGTTTAACTCTGAATTCCTTCTTTCACAGTTATGTTCCTTAAGAATCTTTTGCTGGTGCTATACAAATCACAGCAGTGGTTAAATTTGCCTAGGAAAGGGGGAAATAATAAATTTTCATCAAGTTCTTATGTAGGACGTCAACCAGTTGCAATCAGTAAAAATCAAGCAGGAAAAAAGTGTCTTGATTTCTCCTGGATTATTTTTCTTTTCTCATTCATTTTCCCCAGAAATAATTTTTTTTTTTTTTTTTTTTTTTTTTAGGTTTTTTTAGACAGGGTCTCGCCTTGTGGTTCAGGCTGGCCCTGAGCTCAGCCTCAAACTCCCATCACAATCCTCCTGCCTCTGCCTCCCGAGTGCTGGGACCACAGGCGTGAGCCACCACGCCCGGCACTGTGGTATGTGGTACTGGTTGCTGCTGGGCGCGGGTCTCCACACCCAGTATTGCCATGTGGTTACCGGGGAATCGAACCCGGGTCCTTGCGCTTGTAAGACAGGCGCCAGAACCACTGAGCTAACTACCCGGCCCTTCCCCAGAAAATTTTAACACAACATACCAGCAATTGATGTCATAGATTTTCATTGAAAAAATCTCTTGACAGAACTTAGTTATTTCTATCAATACAACTACTATTAATAAACAACAGTAAATCATACGGTGCCCTGCCCCATCCAGTTCTCATTCACAGTTTTTAGAATGCTTTTGAAACATTAATTAAAAACCGTCTCGTTCTTCCTGTGAGCTCCGAGGGCAAAGAGACAGGAGGAAATGGTATCTAGTGTGACCTTAATTAAGGTCTCCATTGACTTGCAAACTAGGTAAGTAGTTTTCCTTCCCCCCTTTAGCAAATAAGCTTGCACTCTATGACAATCCGTGGGCACAGATGTGCGGATGAGAGGGAGGAGTGGAAAATTACTTCCGTGGGCATTGAGGAAAGATCCCACAGGGCTTGGTGGCTGAAGCTTTGCTTTCTAACTGGTTTCCAAACCTCGGGAGTCAGCAGCATCTCTTGAGCTTTGTAAACAAAAAGCCCAATTCCAGGGCCTCCCCTGTGAATGACCTAATAGATAAAGTTAGAGTAAACTATTAGCAGCGTCTTTCCTTTGCGTCTGTCTTTCATCTTGGCCCACAGTTTGGAAAAGGTGTCTTTACACCAGAGTTTTTCAGAACATAATTTTTACATCTTTCTTATCTGAAATGTCAGGGAAACTTGTTAGGGATACAGGTTTTGGAAACATAAATGTTTTATGTATGATACTATTTCCCTCAGGAGAATAAGATTTGCTATTATCTTAAAAGAAAACTGTAACAGTATCACATCAGAGGATAGGACAATAAAGAATCTTGTACCAGCACATCCCTGAACAAGGTGAATATAAGGCATGTGCATGTGCTGTTCCGGGTACTGTGCAGGCTGTTCCGGTATTTACACATTTTCCTGGCTAGTAGCCACTTTGGAAACAATTTATTCTTACCCTCCTTATTTTACAGAGCTGAGGAAATCAAATGTCAAAGAGCTCACAGCCTGCAGATGACCATGCGGCCATGGGGATGCAGAGAATCTAAAAGCATATCTCTGGTTCAGAGCCAGGTCCATGCACAGCAGAGGAGTACAGACTACCTTCATGTACACATTTCTCCTGTTTGTTTCATCTGCTTTGAGTTCCTTATTTTTAACTATGTAGAGAAGACCCTGATGTTAGAAAATGCCACTCTCTAGATCTCTGAGAAGTAAGAAAGCAAGCTGTGACATGAAACTCCCTTCATTGGCCTGGCCCTTGCTTGCTTGCTTGCTTTCTTTCCTTTTTTTGGTGAAACTGTAGTTTAGGCTGGCCTTGACCTTACTGTGTAGTCCAGGCTGGCCTCAAACTTGCCATGATCCTCCTGCCTTAGCCTCCTGAGTACTGAGATTACAGAAGTGTGTCAGCATGCTTAACGTTTTTTCTTCTAGCTTCCATAGATGCCCCTACTGGTGGAAGAACAAGGTTCAGGAAGCCAGATTAGGAACTCTATATGGATATTTGAAGAAACACAGACTGCACTGAGGGCACAGGGGAGACAGACCACCTGGGCAGGCTTTGTGAGAGCAAGTAGGCTATTTACTCATTCAGGTTAAAGCAGGCTGAATGTACAAAGGGAATCGACAAAGATGGAGGAGGGAAGAGGAGAGATTTTTTAAGGGGTGTTTAAATGGGAGATAATTGGTGGGTATTAGACATGGTTGCTGGGGCTGCTTCCTTCAGGAGTCTGGGGACAGAATCAGTGTTGTCTTGGCTCACAGAAGAGGCAGTGTGCTAATGTTTCCTGGAACCAAGGGCTGGGATGTGGTGCTCTGCAAAGGCCCTTTCCCACCAGGCATGACAGAGATGTTCGGTTATGACACAAAAGGTGCTCATAGAGCTATAAATATTTAGTCTGTGTCTTTCATGTCCCAGAGGTCATAAGTCTTTCACTGGTCCTTCTTAACTGTGCTCATAATAGATGCGTTTGGTGGACTCCATTTTTGTAGGAAGGGCACACTGAGTTATTCAGTTCTTATGATACCACAGATTCTTAGCATCGTTGGACTTGGAGGTTGTAAAGGATCCTTAGATTAGCCAGGTGCTTCAGGACCCTCATCCTTCTGCATCAAGTGATGTGAATTTCTGAGTATTTTTGTATGTAGATGCTGCAATACATGTGTAGGGAACACTTTGATCTTCTTTCCCTCAGCAAGGAGGATAAGAAAGAGGATATTTCTTGCATGTTTTACATATGGGAAAACCAAGACTCATCTTGCTAATAAGTGGCATAGCTTGAGTGATGGTGAATGTTATTCATCCAATCCTTTCTGTGCTTCCTTTGTGCTTAGAGAAACATTTGCTTACAAAACAAAGATGAATGTCTCCTGCTTCAGAGTCCTCACTCTCCCCATCTGCCGCACTGCCTGGTGTTCTCACAGGTTTTTTGTTGAGATAAATAGTGCTTTCTTTTTTCCAGTAGTATTAGCTCTGATACCAGTGAGTTGCTCACAAAGGAGAATGGCATCTAAAGGTTTTTTTTTTTTTTAAATCTATTTTACAATAAAACACAATGCAAAGCAAAGTATCAGTGTTGTCCACAGGGTCCTGTGGCCTCATGCTAAGCCCAGGATTTCTAGAGTGAACCTGACTTGCTTTTGGTATACAGAGGATGAGCTTCTCAGATATTTTATGTTTTCCTTTCTCCTTTCTGAAGTGAAATAGAGTAACTGGTGTTTTCCACCACCATCTATGTCAAAGAGGAGTGGTGAGGGTAACCTCATTTATGCAGTTCTTGACAATGAAAATCCCCCAATACAGTCATGTTGCCGCTCACTGTGAGTGGGAGATCAGTTTGCTGGGTTGGAGAATTTGCAACTCTGCAAATGCCTATCGTTTGGAAGTACTGTAGGAACCAAAAAAAATTCCTAGAGATTACTTAGTGTGAACCCCATTGTTGCATCTGGGAAAACAGAAAATCCAGGGTGGTACAGGGATTTGATGGCATCACACAGTAAATTAGACCCAGAGATGAAAACTGAAGGACTCTCGCTTGTAGTGTGGGCCTGACTTGTCCTCTTCTGTCTTTGCATGTCCTAATGCAACTTGGTGGGATTCCGATGCTTGGCTAGAGACTTTGCACAAATGAAGCTAGTCTTGGGATTCAACTGCTTGAGGCTTCCTTTAAGGTTGGGCACACACCATTCACTTTCAGCTGAGCAACTTCATTCAAACACAACAGAGTGAGCCAGACAAACCAGATGGATAATTGCCTGGAGTGTGCAGGGAGATGGTGGAGAGCGTGGTTCACTGAGTACCCAAGGAAGTTTGGCACATTATTGTTTCCAGCCATCTAGAATGTGGATGACCAAACCCCAGTGGTCTGACCTTGTCACATCAGTTTTATTTAACAGAGCTGTGCCTCAGAGCTAAGCTGTGCCGTGTACTTTGCTATGCATGAAGTTGTAGAAATGAAATTGATTTGGGAAATTTGAAAAGGTAGTTGTTAAGGAAACTGCAAGTAGTTGAATTGGTAGAGCATCTTTAACCCTACTTTTCATTCTGCTCAGCTTCTTTCCACACAGACTCACCCAGGACCCACTGTACTTCAGGTGGTCCGGTGTGTGTGACAGAGGTGAATGAGATGTGAAAAGTCTGTGGCTACCGTAGAGTTAACATGCTCAGAAGAAGAAAATTGCTTTGAAGACACTGAAGCAGGACAGAATGTTAGAGACTGACAGCATCACTAGAAGGATGGAGTTTGGGCTGTGACCAAAGCCAGGTGTCTAGGAATTTGGAAGTAGTCTTCCTTGCAGAGGTCACAGTTCAGCGATAATTGCAGAGGCAATTTGGTGAATGTAGTAGTTGGCTCAGACTGCTTTAGTTAAATACTATAGACTGGGAGGTCTAAATGATAGACATTTATTTCCCCCAGTTCTGGAGACTGAGAGTCCAAGATCATTATTAAATTCTAGGGAAGCTTCATTTGCTGGTTTACAGATACCTTGCGGTGTCTTCCTATGACAGAGGAAGGAAGATAAATACTGTGTTGCTCTGTGTCCTCTTTTTAGGGTGCTAATCCCATGCATGAGGGCTCTATCTTTATAATCTAATTCTGTCCCATAGACAAAACCAGAAAATGTTTCACACTGGAGGTTCAGTTTCAACATGGATTTTTGGGAGACATAATCATTTAGTTCATATCAGTGATCCTGGAGGATCAAGAGATCCCTGCTGGCTGTGAGGTACCATCAGCAATTCCAGCACTCTGGGAGACTGAGGCAAGATGAAGAAGAGTTTCAGCATTTTAGCAAGACCCTGTTTCAAAATTTTAAAAGATGAGGAGGACTGGGGATGTAATTTGTGCACATGACCTGGGTTCAATCTCTACCACCACCATCACCACTGCCACCACCACCATCATAACAATGACAACACAAGAGAGAGGAAAAAAGAAGGGAATAATGAAAGAGAGAGAAAGAGAGAGAGGAAGGGAAAGAAAGGAGAGGGAGGGAGGAGGGAAGGAAGGAAGACAAAAGGAAAAAAGAAGAAAGCTGGGGCTGGAACATAAAGAGCTAGAGAGAGAATGGTAAGTCCTGAGGCTAAAAAAGATACATCACATCCTGCTAGGTTGTGTTAAAGGCTTTGGATTTTACTCTAAGAGAAAAGGGAAGTGAATGATGTGTGTGTATTGATAGTGTGTTATGTAACATCAGTTTCATATTTTAAAAAGATGGTTCAATTTTTTAAAAAAAATTTTATAAAGCAAAAATAACAAGGTGGAAGATCAGAAAAATCATGCAGGTGATAACTGAAAGCAGAAATGGCTAGAAGTGCAGAGATGAAAAGTAGTGAATTTAAAGTCAATTTAAAGAATGAGTCTGTTATCACGTTATCACTTTTTAGACATCGTATGTAGAGAGGAAAGCTGAGAGAAATAAAAAAAGGAAAAATGATGATATCTAAACTTTGGCCCCAAGGGCTGTGCAGTTCGTATAGACTTAGGGGGAAGGTGTCCAGTGATATATAATGGTGATAAAACCAAGGGAATCAAGACTCTGAATGGCTTAGTATTAATAAGATGACAGATATCTCAGTGAACTGTTAGATGTAGAACTGCAGTTAATTCTGGTTTTGTGTTCAGTGATGAGGTCAGTGACAAGCAGGCAAAGCTGGTAGACTTCTACAGGGATCGTGTTTACCATCTATGGAAATGGAAAAGCACATGAAAGAAAATGCTGCTAATGGGAGACAGGGGAGTTTTCAGGAGTGCACGGTTCCCAAACTTAGTAAATTTGAACTGGTGATAGCATGATATGCAGAAAAAAGACTAAGAAATTGTTTATGAAAGCAAAAGGGCAAAATGAAAAGTCACAAAAATTAAATTGTATTTAAAAGAAGATCAGGTGGCAACATTGTCTAATCTTGCTAAGAATTTGAGTTAAAATAAAAGCAAGTTGAAATAGAGTTGAAAATGTGGTAGACTTGGTTAAATTTACTTGTAACTTTGATGAGAATAGACTGCTTAGGAGAGATAATGCATTAAGGAGATCATGTGTATGACATAAAGTGAAGACTATATATAAGCTAGTCAAAAATTTGTCATGAAGAAAAACAGTGAAATGCTCTAGCAGATGGAGATAGACCACAGGGTCAGGAGAGGTTATGTGAGTTACTAGGAGTGGGAATGTGTGGGAATGAAGCATAAGGAAAAATATGAAGAATGCATATTCAGTGGGAAGAAAGAAATTAATAATGGGAATGAAAGGAATACTCTGAATGGGTACTACAAGACGTTGAAATGGGATAGACACTTGAGCACTAGTAGAAGGATATAAAGGGAGGCACGGCACAGCATGGCATGGCACTTTTTTTTTTTTAATGAGAGAAAGTCAGTAAGTATGAGAATAGATTCAGGGAGGACACAGGGTTTGACAGTGCTATGTTAAGTAGAAGATTTAACATCAGATTTTCTCTAGTTGCTTCCATCTTCTTAGCCGAATATAAGACGATAGCTTTGGCTGAGAATGTGTGTTACATGTGTTGAGGGAATAGTGGTGTTAGAGGATTAAGAAGAGAGAAAATAGGAAAACACCCTCATGAGGGAGGAAGATAATTTGTCATAGAAATCTGCTTGGGTTTTTGAAAGATCCTTTGATTTTTCTGGTTATCAATTGTAGTTTCTGTCACTCTACTTTTTCCTCTTGGACCATTCAGCTTTTTGGAGAAACACACTGGACAAGGAGATAATTTGGCTTACCTAAGGTTGGAATTTATGCAGCGGAACACAATAGAGGGATGTGGGGAAAAGGTAGCAAGTGAAGAATTATAATGGTGGACCATGGGGTATATACAGAGCTTGGAGGTGATGCACTGATTTGATGACAGGGAATAGAATGACAATATGTGAGCCAGTGACTGGAATAGGATGCAAGAAAAGACAGTGAGGCCAGGGATTTATCCCAGTGGTTCTGGTGCCTGTCTTCCAAGTGCAAGGACCTGAGTTCGATCCCCGGTAACCATATACAATACTGGACATGGAGACTCATGCCCAGCAACAATCAGTCTCATATACCACAGTGCCAGGCGTGGTGGCTTACACCTGTAATTCCAGCATTTGGGAGGCAGAGGCAGGAGGATTGCTGTGATGTGGGTTTGAGGCTGAGTTCAGGGCCAGCCTGAACTACAAAGTGAGACTTTGTCTCAAAAAAAAGAAAAGACTGAGTGAAAGAAAGGAACCAGCAATGTGGAGGATTCAATTCTAGGGTAGTTTAAGCAACCCGAGTGTTGATGTCTCAAGGAATAGTGGCCCATAGAGGGTGTAAAGAACATAGTCAGACTTTGGTATTTTCAATAAATAATGTAAGAACAGAATATTGTAGGGAACAGCAAACAAGCATCATTATCATCATCTTTAACAGTGACAACAGGAACAGTAAAGGGGCTTAGTTGGTAGTGAAGGGCAGGGGCACAGATAGCAGAGAAGAATCCACATGGAGATGAAATAGAAGTGGCCTATATTATGTTTACACATGGTCTTGTGAAAGGGTTGCCTCATTTTCAGTATGTTGAAGTAATCAAAGTGGAATTCTGTGCTTCCCAAAGGTTCTCCCTCTATTAGGGATTTTAACAAACATCACTTTTAGAAGATGCCCATGAATCATGCTATAAAATATATAAATACATTCTAATTTCTTAAAATATAAATGCCAGTTGTCGTGTCCTGTTCCTGAGGGCTACTCATCTGGCAGTGAACCATGGGCGGGGGTCATCACATGGAGACAAAATGGTGGAGAAACCTTTATTGCCAGCGCTCTCAGCACTTATATACAGCCCCACTTCCTTGTTCTCAACCACCCCAAACCAGTCTTATAGGGGGCAGTCTCTGTCTCTGTTTTCCCTTAATCACTGTGGCCTGGAGGGGCCCGCTGTGTACGTGCCGCCTTGCACTTCCTTTATGGAGCCGGTGTTGTTTAGCCTCAGGGGACCCCACACCAGTAGCACAATAAACTTCAAAGTTAATGCGTTCATTAAAATATTTAGTGTAATTATTTCCTGCCATGTAGTGCCTTATATTGACATGGGCCAGTATTTTTCTTGATTTAGAAACCATCCCAATATCAGTGTCTGTGTTATATACTATACATTGCTTCCTAATAACAGTGCTGACCTACCTCTGATTAGAGCTGATACCTTAGAAATAGGACAGTGATTACAGGTAATGAATACTGTCTCTTGTACTATAGAGTTGATATATTTGCTTCTCACTGAAGAAAGAAAAGAAATTCTGCTTAGTGCAGTATTTTACTTGATCAGAGAGCTGCTTAGCATGTCAGTCTCATAAAAATCCAATCTCTTTACAACAAGAATAAACTCCCCAATATTGTAACAACTGCAGGGGGACAATAAAGAGTGATACAATTATATTTTCTTCCCGGGGGTGACCTCTAGTGTGAAATGATGGCATTTTAGCATTCCTTGGGGTTTGAATTAACAGCACTTTTCCAATTATGACAATTTCACTGTTTTTCTCATCCTCAAGATCCCAGGCAATTTGTCTTGGTGGTATTTTCTTGAGCTGTTATTGGATTTCTGAAGTCAAGAAACCTCTCTAGAACTTTTTATTCTCTCTCTCTCATAATAGTCATTAAAATTATTGTGTCAACCTTATATTGTACTTGATTTATAAGTTAAACTTTATCACAGAGAAAACTGTACATTGCATAGTCTGGTACTGTGTTCAGTCTCAGACCTCCACTGGGGGCTTGGAAACCTCCCCCATGTAGAAGGGAATAGTTGTACTTATGTTCAGGTCCCCAGCTATAGCACTTTGCAATTTTATTTGTCATGGTAAGAGAGCTATCTCACTGTGCTTGTCTTGGCCTAGTTGATTTGATTTTCAGGTGTTACTTTTCAGACAACTTCTCTTCACATATATTGTTTGTGCCACAGGTGTGAGAGTGTATGCACATATGTGTGTGTTACAGGGGATTGCACCAGAGGTCTTGCACTTACTAAACACACAACCTGCCTCCGAGCCAGACCCTCGTTGCTTATGCCACTTCCTAAGTGATTGCTCTCACTCAGAAACCCTTGTACAAGGTCTTCATCTTCTCCTCTAACCTTCATCCTTCATCTTTCTTGTATAATTCTCAAACCAAACAAAAATAGATCATTGTCTAGACAAAATATGACATACAACAAAGTTGTCAACATTTGCAGAAAACTGGATGTTTTTGGAGAATGTCTTTTAGGTTCCTTATTTGAATCCAAAGTAATATGCATTTCATCTTCTCTCCAATCTTCCCTGCAATGAGTGCAAGAGAAAGTAGTGGAAAACAGTTAATGAATCCTTTATCTGTAAAGGAGCTTCCTCCCCAGGTCCATTTCTGCATCATGGTCTTTTCTGTTTACAAAATGCTAATCTTTTGTGTCTTATGAATTTATTAAGTGTATATTGATTGGGTAATATGAGGAAAAGTGGAAGTTATTTTTCCCAAAAATCTTGAGAAAATGAAAATATTTCAGAGACTTTGTTTCCATTTTCACTAACAGTGTGTCAAAGCTGGAACTAAGTGTACTCCAAGCTGTGAGGCAGGCAGAGTTCTGAGTACAGACATCTTGCTTTCAGCTAGAGGCCTAGGGATGGCTTTTCTAAGAAGACATCATTAGTGCTGAGTCAGCAAGGTGACTAGGAGTCAGGGAGATGGGGGTTGACAAGGCAGTGAAAAAACTGAGTCATGAGATAGGAGGATCAGAAAGAGCTTGGATAGTGAGGGATGTCCTCAGACTTCTCCTTAGACTTCAATACAAAACCATTAGGATGTTTGTGATAAATTTTTAAAGAGCAAAGAGAGAAGATTAGAGCTATTTTAGTAAAGAGCTAAGCTGGTAGTATTGGTGAAATGTGGCTGGAGGATGCAGTCTAGTGTTTAGCAGGCCATTTGGGTGACAGAGCAATGGGGTGGGTGGAATGGGGTTGGTATTGCTCTGCAGGGGAACTGGATTAGGTGAAGAAATCCAGTCGTAGGTAGCAAGCCATGCCTTAGATGATATACCAGGTGTGTCACAGGTCGGAGTTTCATCTAGTCTTAGTTTTAGCATTGGAAGATGTGTCGATCTAGACTCAAGGCTCTGCTCTTGGAATAATGCTAGAAGGAGTTCCAAATCTCAAGCTTTTCTAATGGGTTCATCTCAACCCTGCATTTTCTTTTTGTTAGAGTTTGAGATTTCTTCTTCCCTCTCTCAGTTTTAAGCAACAAACAGTGAAAGCTGAGAGAGTAGTCAGTGGGTTGGTGGTCTGTTTCTTTGGCTGGTGAGAACAAGCCTTATCTGTTTGTTCACTTTGATTAGCCCCTGGTTTGTGGTGATTTGCCTCAGCATGTTCATCTTCCTTTTTAAATACACGCCTTTTGGGTGGACATCAGTTTGCTGTTTGCAAGTCTTTTTAAACTTTGATTTCTAGGTTCTAGGTTAAGAGTAAAATTGTTAGGAGCCTTTGCGAAATGATTAAGACACAGTATAAAGGCTTCCCTGTAGAACAAGGGTTAGCCAAGTTTTCTGTAAATGGCTAGGTAGTGGCAACATTTGTTTTGCAAGCCACAGAGTTTCTGTTATCATTCATTATTTACCTCTACGCTCTTCAAGTGCAAAAGTAGCTGTTAACATGTGAACAAACATGTGTTTCTGTTTCTTAATGTAATTTATAAAAACAGATAATGGGGTACATCTGACCCACTGGTTATATTTGCTTAGCATTTGCTGAATAGCCCTTACTACTAAAAAAGGGAAACTTTTGTTTAAAAAAAAAAAAAGAAAACGTGAGCTGGAGATTTAGCTCAGTGGTTCTAGTGCCTGTCTTGTAAGAGCAAGGTCTGGAGTTCAATCCAAATAACCACACACAAAAGTGCTGGGCATGGTGAATCACATCCACCAGCAATCAAAACCACATACCATAATGCCAGGTGTAGCAGTTCACACCTGTAATCCCAGTGCTTGGGGAGGCAGAGGCTGGAGGATTGCTGAGTTGGAAGCTTTCCTGGGCTTTATAGTAAGCTCAGGGCCAGCTCAAGGCAAGCCTGAACTACAAAGAGACCTTGTCTCCAAAACAAACAAACAAAAAAAAAAAAAAAAAAAAAAAAAAAAAAAAAAAAAAAAAAAAAGAAAAAGAAAAAGAGGAAAACATGTATCAATCTAATCAGAAACTTGTCCCCAACTTTGGAAGATTAAAGATAGCTACAAATTCTTTATAACAATGGAGGCTAATTGTTTTCCCTTTGACTCTAGGCTGGCTTTAATGCATTGCTTGTCCATTGAGATGAGGTCAAGGTAAAAATTTGTGTTTTTTGAAGTTAGCTCTTATAAATCTCTGTGTCTTCCATCTGAGCTTGTGGGAATATGTGTGTGAAGCCTGAGTCAGGGCACACTTCCTAACTGGATCGATTCCATGCAAGTTCAAATTTACTACTTTGTTTAAGTCTTTGCTCAAAAGTCGCCTCATTGGAAAGGCATTCTTTAACCAGTTTATCTAAAAAAGTTTGTCACTCAATATCTTTTTTTTTTAATTATCTTTATTGGTACATTAAATATACACATCATGATTGCACTCCATAATGGGGATTTGTACCAGTATAAGACACAACTTAATTCTCATTTTTTCCCATAGCCCCAGCCACCCTACCACCCCCCCATATATATAAAATTTGTTTCCTTACTTTTTTGTTACAATCTCAACATTGTCCCCTTTCACCT
>PVIR01033478.1:0-17550 GCA_004026965.1 Petromus typicus
ATTTTGCAGATAGTGATTATCTATACTTGTTGGGATCTCCCTGAGTTTAATTTATCTGTGAACAAAGATAAAGTACACCAAAAAGTTAAGTAACAAATTTTTTTTAGGAATATTCGTGCAACAGCTATCTATGAAGACTCAATGATAAATATTTTATAAATATTTTTTATATTTTAGTCTAGATGTAGTCTCTTCATGGAAAAATAAGTGATTAATATAGTAATATAAACAGTTCAGAAGGTCTTCTTAATCATATAATTTGTAAGCACCATTAAAACAGCTCTTGATTCTTAATCATATAATTTTCCAATTAGGACACCCCACTGCTGTCTCTAACAGAGTTACAACAACCCGGGGCAGTACACCTGATATTTGGAAGAAATTGAGTTTAATTCAATTAACAGAAACCATCATTTGGGTTTCATCTTTCATGCAGTGTTTGAACACTAAGTCATGTGAATATTCTGTCACATTAAACCCAAAATGATTATTAAACTGCAGTGGATGAAATCAGCTCTAGTCAGGAGGTTTAACTTACTAACTTCAGTTAATAAAATACATTATAGATACTTCATTGTAACTCTAAGATTTCACCATTTTTAAATGAAAAATTGCAGCATTATTGGTTGTACTAACAAAAAAGCTACAAACTCACTAAATGTGATCATTTTTGAGTGGTCACCACTCACAGATGACATTTATAAAACTGGGTAGTTGTGTTAACATTGCTGAGTTGGACAGGCCTTTGCATATTTTTGATGAAGTTTCTTATTAAACAATGTAAATTATTTTCCAATCATATTGACACTCAATAATCATCTATAAGACAGAGACTACTGTTTTACTGATACCTGGCTACATAACAGAAAACCAAAGGAATTGTCAAAGCTGTTAAATTATTATTTCACTTCTTTTACATGTGCAAGAACAAAAGTTGGAAGACATTTTGAAAGCATGTCAAACCTAGATAAATGTAAGGTTACTTGTAAAAAACTCAGTGGTGTTGAATTCCATGATGACTATTAACAAAACAAAAAACCATCTGTTACATACTAAGCCTAAGCAGGTGCAGGGCATTTACAAACATGAGCATTTATTTGTGCTTTAAGATTAACACTGCTCAAAAGCAAAGTTAAAATACAGTGCCACTCCCAGAGCTTGTGACACAGATTTACCCACCGACAGGTTCTAGATCTTCTGAGTCTGTGTTCCAAACTTTGATCTTCTCATTATTTCTGCTAGAATATTAATTAAGAAATTCTTTTGGCATATACCCAGAGGAACTATTTAAAGTTTTCTTGACATAAGAATATAATCACATTTCTTTTAAGACATGACAGCACTTATCTCGTTTTTATAAAAAAATAATCTCTCTGGCAATATTTACCTAGATTTGACTCTCTTGTACTTTTATCAACACAGATTCTTTGGACTGAGTAAGAATAATGAGATTATAACAAAAAAGAAAGGAAACAAATTTTATATATATGGGGGGGTGGTAGGATGGGTAGGGCTATGGGAAAAAATGAGAATTAAGTTGTGTCTTATACTGGTACAAATCCCCATTATGGAGTGCAATCACGATGTGTATATGTAATGTACCAATAAAGATTTCAATAAATTAAAAAAAAAGGATGCACACAATGACAAACTACCCTACTTTACAGAAGTATATGTTATATGTCTGGTAATATAACAGTTTTAGTTTCTGTTATTTGAATATCATCTGCAGCACTTATTGACTCAATAGGTTTTCGATTAGTGGTCCAGGTATTTACCAAACACAACTGAAAGTTATTATGCACATAAAGATATGTACATAGTTATTTTACAAGTTTACATATAAGACAAAACACCTTGAAATTTGCCACATATGTATATCATATCTGTCATAAAAAATCATTCCATTGTAGTAAGAATAAAAGCTAAAGAACAGAATGATTACTCAAGAAAACTAAAAAAACATAAATGTAGAATTCTTAGAGCAAGCAAATAAAACTGTATATAGTATGAATTTTCTCACAATTCTTTATAACTTGGAGATATTAATGTCCTCTTACTATGTTTGCCTTAAATCAGGTACCACATTTTCATCATCCTGGTTCACCCTTACTGCCTGCAGATCCCTTTCACAGCATCACCCAACATTTCCTCTACTATGACTTTGTACTATTTCTGTTAGTGTGATTATACCAGCATATTTTGTACCCTTTAGTTTTCATTTTATGATACCTTATTATACATTTTGAATTTTTTATTTATAAATTTTCTCATGTAGCTCCTAAAATTATCAGACTCTACTTTCGTATCTGAATTAGTGTGATCAAATTCTAATCACACATAATTTGATCTTCTTAACATTTCATTGAACATTATGTTTGTGAAATTTTCTCCTGCTACTTTTGTTATATACTTAAAATTATTGATTTTATGTATTTATTACACTATGCAAGAATGTTAAGAATATTTGTGTAATATTTATCTTATTAGCATGGTATTGTTTTAAGAATAATATACACACCAGTGATGTGTACAAAACTCTGGGTAAGATATAGTAGTGTCCTTTCCCCTTATAAATTGTGACCGATGCACTGTCTAAAAGTATAGCAAGGACAAAAGGTTGATCAATGTACTGATCCATAGAAAAATGTAGTGCTTCTAGACACAAGTGGATAGAATGTACAAGAAGAAGCTATTTGTGTAGACAAATTGAAAAATATTATACACGAAACTACAAAAGTCTAAGGACATCTTGAAGTAAAAAATCATGTTGCTTTTCAAATTTTTTCTGATTTTAATCTAGATAACACAGTGAGAGCTCCCAAACTATATATATTACTGAATCATTTTTAGGAAGTGTCCTCCAATCCCACTGTAAGCATCTGCAAAAATTGTTCCTGAATATTTTCTAGATATAGGTCCTTGTGGCCCAAGATGAAAACAAATTTATAGGGAGGGAGACATAGCAAAATATTTAGGGCTACAAAACAAAGTCTCCTCTCTTTGATGCAGGAGCTTTCATATCCTTCCAGTTTCTTGTTGAATGTGGAGCTTGTGACAGTGCAGGGATAAGGTAATCATGGCTTATCCCATCTCACACTGGCCTAGTGGATCCATAAACCCAATCAGGGTTTACTTAGTGGCTGATCCTTTTATTCCTAATTGCACAAGTCAGCTGGAAGAAGCCAAATATAGTTTCCAGACCTGTGGAGGGTCATTTATTCCATCCTGTTCTACCATTCCTTATGTGATGGAAGTTAGCTCAAATTACTGTCTCTCAATGAATGTACATATTTCTTATAATGTGGAGAGAAAAAAATAGAGATCTATAGCTTGTTTTGAGGAATTTTCTAAAATCAAGATTAATTTCTTCATTTACTCAAAGTTCATCCCATATTAGAGAGAACTAACAAATATGGGACTTCTACTGAAAGGAATGATTAATAGCAGATAGTAGTCTCTGCTCACATAACTAATGGATTCAAACAGTGAAAAGTTTAAAAAGAGCACAGTAACAAAACATGATCAAGTGGAAGAAGACACAAGAGATGGGGAAGTCCCGTGACTATGAGTTTGTTTTATGAATGTACCACTATAAAATGTGCCATTTATAAAGGATTTCAGTGAGACATGTAACAAGCTCTTAATGTAAGGTGAGATTATGCTCTATGATATAGGAAGAAAAGAGTTTAATGTGGAGTATAAACACATTAAATATCCAATGGCTAACAATTTTAACTGGAAAAATGCTACATTTAAAATATGACAATGAGGTATCAGCTTTCTAGTGAAAATAATGAAAAACTGAAATTTAAAAGATTATAAAATAGTAATTTCTATTCTAAATTTGTAACAGTTGAAAACAAACTTTTATTTTTTCCCAAAAAAGAATAAAATGCCGAACTATAAATTTTAAATGTAATTTTGTACTAACAACAAAATGGTACTTTGTTAATAATTAAAATTTTTACCTGAAAAAGGCTTAATATTAGTAGGACATGAGTTTAGAGATAGATTACCCATTGAAAAAATATTGTTTTCCATCATGATACACAGAATAATTACTATTGCAGTTCTTTAATCATTTTTAATATTAAAAGTAATTTTTCAAGGAACTGTTTCTTATATTTTTCTCATGACTACTCATATTACACTAAAATAAAATAATATAAAAGTAGACACTAAAATACATATTATTCTATTAGCGATGTTTTCTTTCTTCTTAAAATCTACCTTTATGCTAATTTTCATTTCTATGAAAATGGGAAGTTTTTCTTCTTGACATTTTATATCCAAAATACACTTCTCAAAGTATTGCAGTATATCAACTTTTTTTTTCTTTTATTTGGAGAGCAAGTAAAAAATGTTTAAATAAATATTTTATCATTAAAAATAATATTCAAGAGGTGAATCATATAAGGTACTTAATTTTATTTCAAGGTATACATGACACTTAAAATTACATTAGCTCTTTTTATTCATTTCATTTGATACTAAAATTTTCAACATATACCCTTTTCTTTAAAATGTATTACAGTTTAAAATAGCCTCACATTTTCCAGATCCTTTGTCAAACATTATAATAATTTTAGAGATAAATAATTCTTTAAGTGAAAAAGTAGACTGCTTTGCACTTGGCAGACCAGTCTTCTAATTTCATTGCATGCGGATGTTGACATGTTGCTTTTCACTGTGTAGCTCTCAGCCAGCAGGAACTATGGTCCTTTATAGATCTGCATAGGTTGTAGTAAATTGTGATTAGGTTTTGCAAATAATTTTCTTTGTCTGTATCAGAATTATATAAGAAAAGTCCAGAAGAATGTTAGGAAAACTGTCTTCAAAATGAATAGAAAGTTTCTTAGTATAATGTCAAGTATCCAACTGGTTAACTGTCTATATATTGATAATTTTACAATGATCTTTTGATTTCAATCATACCAACATTACTATTAATAAGAGTTGCTAATTGGCATCCTAATCATCTTAAAGACATATAAATCAATGCATACAAGAACCCTAAAATACTAATGCTATGCTGTTGTATGAATTAAACCCCTGAAGTTTTGAAGGAAAATGTTTATGCACTGTTCACGTAGCTAACAGGTGGACAAGCCCAGCCAGCAGTCACTGCCTCTGTAGCTAGCACTATTCACCTCAGTGTATTTCTACCATAAATTAATTAAATCAAGATGTTACACATGTGTTCCACATTCTCTCCACTCTGTCAAAGCAGACCACTCCTCCAGAGAAATATGTCACTCATCATCATTGCTCTTCAATCTCTGCTGAGACACTGGTCTTGAAATATTAACCACTAGATTTTAGTTCCCACTATTCATAATTTTTCTAGTTGATCCACCAACTGAATTGATTTTTTTTTAATTTTAATTAAGACAATGAGCTAGCACATATCAGAGGGCCGGAGAACAGCACACTCAGGAAAACACAAGTGACTACAATTGTGTCTGGCTTTTGTCCATGTGACTTTATTTTTGGCTGCATCTCCCATCCTCTCACTCTTGTAGTTGTTGTGATTGATTTTTCTCTGTATTGGGGATTGAACTCAGGACCTTGTCACTCAAGACTGGCGCCACTGATTTACATCCCAGGCCCTTTGCTCACACTCTTAAATGCCTGAAAAGGACAGGAAGTTTAGTCAGACTGTTTGCCTTCTCAAATCAGCACCAAAACAAGCCACAATTGAAAAAAATAAGCCAGTATCTGTGTCCTATGGAAATGATGCACATGGAGGGTTCCTGACAAATGTTCTGGAACACATAACCAAAACTACAGTCTAGTTCCTGCAAAGGCGGAGCCAGCTGAGCAGGCAGGAAGAAGTTTAGGTTCCGTTGAGTGACCACAGAGGACTGACCGCGAGTCACTCTGCCTTGTAAATCCCAGCAGATGCAGTGGAGACAGAGCCAATATTTCAGAGAAGTCAGAAGACAGGACATTTACTTCAAGCCCAGAAATCACTTCCTCTGTGACAAGATGATTAATAGTCGCTGTCCCCTCCCACATACACTCAGAGAAAGAAAATGAGTGGCAAGGGGAAGCCATGAATTTGTCTCCGTTTAAGTCTGGAATTGACTGAGAGTGACCTTCTTTTACTGGCTTTGGGCTGGGTTTTTTTTGCTCCTGTCAATGTTAATGGAATATTGTTAACTGAATTGTTATGGAGAAATGAAGATGCAATTTCACAATCATGTGCTAACTTTAAGTTTAACTGTGACTTTTAAAAGATTTAAAATCCTTATATTAAACACTGAGAATGAAATTTTACACTTGGTTCTTCACTCAACATATAACATATATAACAATAATGACATTTTAGACACTTATTTTTAATATTTTTAATAATCTATTTCCTCATAAGAATTGACTTAGCTACGGAGTTGCTAGTATGTTTGATAATGCAACAAAGGAAAACTTTTTTATAATACATTCATGTGAGGAAAATTATTATACTGCAAATCAAAATTCAAAGTGAAACACATTTGTATGTGGTTTCATGAAAGACAAGTAGAAATGTAAAAATATATAGATAGTTCTTAATCTGAAAACACAGTTTTGTATAAAGGGAAGTAACTTTTTTCCAGTGAACAAGATTAAAATAAAGTGACCTTCTGCACACGTTTACATATCAATCCAAATACATAATGTAAGTTTCCTACTGTTACTGTCAAAAAATTACCAAAATATATTGGATTAAATTAACAGAAATTTATTACTCTTGGTTTTGGAGAGCAACAGAAGTCCAACATGGGTCTCACTGAGCTAAAATCAAGATGTTGTCAACACTATTTTCCTCCTGGAGCTTCTAGAAGAAAAATCTGCTTCCTTTTCCTTTCTAGATTATTTACCTAAGGATCCCGTGTCTCTCTGTTTGTAGACAATTCACTTCTGGTTTGTAAGCAAACACCTCACTCTGACCTCTGCTTTCTCACAGCCTTCTCTCACTGCCTCCCCTGTCTCCATCTTCCATCTTTAATCTACAGATTATTTATTATTATTATTATTATTAATTATATTTAGGTTAGTACAGAGTAATCACAAATAATCTCCCTAATTCATATTATTAATTTAGCCGCACCAAAAACTTTATTTTTCCCTGTGAAATGACATATACGGCAGTGTTAATAATTAGAATGTAAACAACTTTTGAGATATGATTTTCTGCCTAACACAAATACACATGTACTATATAATGTGCAAAAATGTTATCAATGTAGCTTATGATGATGCATAATTAGACAAGTGGATTTGAGGGAAACATTGTATAGAATCTATTGATATAGATTTTTTCTTACATTTATCTAATGTATACAAAGCACACAAAATATAACAGGTGGAGTATGAACTTTATGATTTAGGATACTGAAGGTTAATTCAGGTTACCAATATATTCAAATGTACAAATACATTTACTTAATATTCCTGCTTAAAGTAAAAACATAGAAATATGAATTTATAAAGATAACAGTGCATCTGAAACCAACTAGGTTTCATTTCATGTCTGAGACAATGATGTTATGTACACATGAAAGATTTCTTCTTCCTTTCTCTCCTTCCTTCTTTGTTCCTTCTCAGCGATCCTCCCTCACTCCATTCATACCTTTCTTCCTTCTAACAGACATAATGAGTTATAATTTGTGTTTCATAAAGCAGAGAGCCAAATTTTGTTCACTACAGAGTATTTACACTACTGTAGGATGAAGAACTGCACAGAGGTCGATTGGATTCAGCTGATTGATAATAATGAGGTTAAATTTCACAGTGTCCTTACTTATTCTTTAGTAACTGTCAATAAATACTTAGAAGGCTGGAAATGTAGCTCAGCAGCACAATACCTGCCTGGAAAACACAAGGCCCTGAGTTCAATTATCTATATGCCCCAAAATATAATAATATTAGATATTGGAGTTCCCAAAAGTAACAGTACATTTTTCAATTTTCCTTGCATTTCCATTAGTTTCTGCCTTTCTTAGTTTGACATTCTATTGTTAGATATACTTGGTGCATTCTTGTCTTCTTAGAAGTTCTTCATAATTACATTTTGCTTCTCTTTATGTCTAGAGATTTATTTATATTCATTTCTGGTTTATATGAAATCACAAAAGTCAGACACTCATTCTAATAAGTAATAATATCATATAGTAAATCAGTGGGTTGTGAGAATAACTCATTCTACTTTAATCCATATCACTTACATATCAAAACAGTAAAAGCAGAACCAATTGTGATCACATGACTGTGTGACTTACTGCTTGTATTGCAAGACATCACTTGTTTATCAATTAAAATTTCTTAGAAATATTTGCTTGTCTTGAAGAACACTTGTGGGCCAAGCTATAATACAAAATTTAGCTGAAATACAATTTTCTCTATTTCTTTATTTTTAGTATATCACATATGTTATATTTAAAATGGGTTTCTCACAAACAATATATATTTTTCTTATATTATCTTTAACATTCTATACATTAAGAGATGAATTTCTTTCAATGAGATGTAAGGCATTATTATATATTGAATTTACATATATTTATAAAATTGAATATATATGTATGTGTGTATATATATATATATATATATATATAATATTGATCTCCTTTTTAGTATTGTCCTTGTTATATTTATTTTTAAAATATCTCTACTTTGTTTTAACTTTGGTAGTTTTAAGCATTTTGGTATGATGCAATTTTTCTCTTACCATTTCAATTAGGAGACCATGAAAATGAAGGTATTTCAGTGGTTGTCACTTATATCCTTATAGTTTTGTAATATGAGTTCAGATATTGAGACACCTCTTACTTTGCTTTTGTTGCCCAAGACTGCTTTTGGTTCTCTTGGTCTTTTCAGGTTCCAGTTAATTTTAAGATTTTTTTTCTCTAATTCTGTGAGAAATACGTTAGTGTCTTTTTACTAAAATAGCAAATTTACCCTTATGCAAAGTAAATTCAAAATAAAACCGATCAGAAGAGAGAAAGAAGGTCATTACCTACCATTTCAGAAAATAATTCAATGGGAAGAGGTGCCATTTCTCATACATACGCAGTAAATGCTGGAGCACCTAACATCATAAAGCAAATACTGCTAATATTTCTGGACACAAAAATTAAATAAACAATAGAATTTTAGTGTGACCTAAATACCCTACTTTGACAAAAGGGCAGATCAACTAAGCAAAAATTCAGGAAAGAAGTATCAGAACTGAACGACACCTTCGAAAAAGTGGACCTAACTGTACACATCGTTCTATCCTGCCACAAGAAAATATCCATTCTTCTCAGCAGTGCATAGAAAGTCCTCCAAAGTAGGCCACATACTAATCCACAGAGACTGCTTAAGTACACAGAATCCAAATCACTTGTGTTTACTATCATAGCATTGTACATTAAAATTAGAAGTCATCTAAAAATAAGCCACAAAATTTATATAAAATGAGAAGATGAATCCTGCATTCCTGAATACCCAGTGGGTCACTGAGGATATCAAGAGATAAATTAAACAATATCTGGAATCAAAGTAAAATGCCAGTGCAACACATCAGATCCTAAAGGACACAATGAAAGCCATTTTCAGAGGGAAACTCATTATAAATGATACTCATCTGAGATAAATAGAAGAAGCTTAAGTAGGTAGCCCAGCAGTGTACCACACAATCCTGATAAATAACAATCCAAACTCAAAATGACTTCAATGAAGGAAATCATAAAGATCATAAATTAAATCAATTTAAACTTTACAAAAATACAATTAATTGAGGAATTGAAGAGCTGGTTCTTTAAAAGAGAATAAAAGAATCAGGCTTTTAGCCAAGCACTGAAATAGAAGACTCTCATCAATGAAATTAGAAACGAACAAGGTAGAATAGCAATGAACACATTAAAAGCTCAAAAGATAGTGAGCACTATGAATAAAGAACTGTGTTACAAAATTGGACAATCTTTAAGAATTGAGAACATTCCTAATTGACATAAACTACCAAAACTACACCAAGAAGACACAATAATTGTAAACAATACAAAAAGCAAGCACTGAAAACGAGTCAGTAGTGGAAATCTACCAACTGAGAATTCTACAAGACCTCAAGTATATTATACCAGAAATACTCCTAAAACTGTTCAATGAAATTGAGAGGGAAAGGATGCTTCTAAAGTCACTTTTGGGAGCCAGGATCATTCTGATCCCCAAACCAAAGACCTAGCCTAAAAAGAAACCTATGAAAAAATTTCCATAATTAACATAGATGCAAAAATTCTCAATAAGATACTGACAAATTGAATGCAACATATTAACAAGAAGATCATACATCATGACTAATTTGACACTAGGTTTGCAAGGATAGTTCAACATATATAAATCAAATTCCTCTAGAATTTTACAAAAATAGTTTTTTAGAACATTCAAAATAAAAAGTTGAGTCAAAAACTATGAAACTGAAATAGGTATTTCTCAGAAGTGTAAATGACCAATTAAAGAGTCAGAAAAAGTTCAACATTTCCTAACATGAGCCGTGTGTGAAGTAAAACAACATTGTGACCTCATTTCACACCAGAAGAATGGCAAACACCCAATAATAAAGAATCCTGGTGTGGCTGCAGTGAAGAATGAAGAGTTCTGTGTTGTTGTGAATGTAAACTAATACTGGTATTATAAAAATCTGTAGGGAGTTATTTCAAAGAACTGGAACTAGAAATTCATCCTTTGTTCTTTTTTGTTTTGTTTGTTTTGTTTTGTTTTTGCCTCCAGTGATCGAACTCAGGCCTTTGGGCTTCCAAGATAGGAACAATATTACCTGAGCAAATTCTCTGGTACTTCTAAATTCATCTTATCCTAGATGTTCTGCTTCAAGTTACTTTCTCCCCAAATCTGAAGATATCATATTACAATGATACATGCACTTTAGTATTTATAGCAGCACATAATAGCTAAATCAAGGAAATTGAATACATATTCATCAAAAAATGAATGGACAAAAAATGTGGTATTCATAGATACATACAAAAATACTCTAAAGAAAGATAAATTTGAGACACTTGCAAGAAAATTGATGTACCTGGGAAGTATGTAAAATAAATTAGACACACAAGTTTAACACAATCAGCTTTCTTTCATTTGAGGAATAGAAAGTGTAAATAAAAATAAAGTAAAAGATTGAATAAAGAAATCAGGGAGATCGATATATTTTTCAATTAGGTAGGGGCCAAGAGATTGAGGACAAGAGGGTAACAGCAAGGGAATCCAATGTACCACATATGATGAACATTGTGTTTCTAACATGAGCTAAGAATAATAATATTAAAAAGAGAATGGGTTCAAAGATAGACTGAGAAGTGGGTGGGAGTGAAAAAGGATAAAGTAGACTCGAGATATGTTAAGTGCACTTATCTACCTAAAAAGAATGCAAACTTGACATAATAATAAAATAAATTCTAAAAATATATTCATAGGAAAAGTCTGGAAATTTTTCCTTATATGCCAATATGGATTTGTAAAATTTGTATGCATTCATGAATTGCCCATACAACTAAAAGTAGACTAATTTTGTTTCTCACTACAGAAGATAATACAGAGTTAAATTATGCATTAATTATTTTCAAACTGAGAGCAAATAATTTCTCCTACAATTAAATCTCTAATGGAAGAAAACAGATGGGTATTTGCATATTATTTTAATAAAAATAGATTATAAGTTCCTGTGTCTTTAAATTCAATATGAAATTTAAAAGTGGAGAAAGCTTCTCATCTTACTATAAAAATTCATTATGTGTACAGTTGTTTTAAAAATCACTGTTAAAAACCCAAACTTCAGTATGTTATTTCTGGCAAAAGCATAATATGCTTGTTAAAAATTTTGCATGACAAAATTTTAGGGGATTTAGCACAGTGGTTCCAGCACATGCCTTGAAAGTGCAAGGGGCCAGGGTTAGATCCCTGGTAACCACATACAACAATGTGGGCATGGAGATTCACACCCACAAGCAATCAGAACCACATACCACAGTGCCAGGCATAGTGATTCACACCTGTAATCCTAGTACCTCAGGAATTAGAGGTAGGAGGATTGCTGTGAGTTCGAGGCTGAGTTCTGGACCAA
This sequence comes from Petromus typicus, assembly GCA_004026965.1. Classification (NCBI taxonomy): domain Eukaryota; kingdom Metazoa; phylum Chordata; class Mammalia; order Rodentia; family Petromuridae; genus Petromus; species Petromus typicus. The sequence continues at coordinate 12,104 of PVIR01033478.1, forward strand.
AGGGAGACCTTGTCTCAAAATAAATAAATTAATTAATTTAATTTAATTTAATTTAATTAGAAAATTCATCAACTAGAGATTGGATAAAGAAGATGTAGTTCTTTTATAGAATGGAGTATTACTCTGCCACTAAAAATGATAAGATTGAGTCATTCATACTCAAATGGATATACTTTGAGAAAGTCCTCATAAGCAAAATAACCAGGTCACAGATGTGTAAATATCATATCTTTTCTCTGATATGACAATATGAGGTTGTAAAAGAGTTGTAGTATGTATAGTTGATATTGCAAAGAAAAAAATATTAAAAAGGAAAGCGTGCAAGGGTAAATAATGAGGGGAAAACGAATGTGGTGATAATAAAGAAAAAAGAAAACAACAAAGATTGTGTATATAGGGCACAGAGGCATGCAGGGAGGGGAAGAAAAGGGAAAAAATGAGAATCAAGTCATGTCATATTCTGGTACAAACTCTTAATGTTGAATGTGATTATCATGTTTATTCATAATGTACCAATAAAGATAGTTATTCAAAATCTAAAAATTTTGCATGCCAATGAATGTTTTTTTTAAATTATTAATCCATAAAAGATTTGAGGAAACCAAATAATACTCAGATTTCAACAATGATCACTGCTTCAATTTGCAAATGATACAAAAAATAAAATTACTAATTATACCTCCAAAATTGAAGAAAATTACATAATAAAATGAATATAAAATACTTTGTGGCTGTAAATATTAAAAAATGCAAGCAAGAAAATTCTCTTCATTGCTATTTAAAGACAGCACCAAATATGGCATGTCAGGAAAAATTTCATTAGATTTCTATATTAAATTAAGTTTTGACATGTACATTTGTCTAAGAAATTGCACAAGCATTGTGAAACTCAAAAGTATTTCACAGTTCAGGTTTCTTTGCAATAATTCTGCGTTCTTTTATCATTTATAGTTCATAGATTTCTTATACCCTCTTTTTTTTGATGTTGGTTGCTTTATTTTATATATATTACAAAATCTATCTTGAATTTGACACGCTTAGTCATTTTCTATTTTAAAATTCATTAATTGAAAATATTATCAAATAGTAACTAGTTTATTCAATGTTAGCCAAAATTTCCTGAGGACTTACTGCTAGTTAAGTACTGTCCTACAGTACTATTATATAGATATTCTTATTTTAGCAGTTTCACATGCTATCTGAAGCTTTAGAAATTTTAGAAAACAGAAGAAATGAAAATGTTATCATTTTTAAGAAAAGTATATTATGTCTTGAGGTAAGAAGGCAGTATATTTATATTCTAACTCAGAAGACTGCAAAGTCAACTTATTCTATATCATTTATGGTATATACTCCTAAAAACACACTTGCCTGCTAAGCCTATCACCCCAAAGTTAGCTAAACAGAACCACAAAGACAAATGAAAAAAGTCATCAGTAAATTTGATGTCTTTTTTTTTTAGCCATCTTTTTTTAATAAGGCCACTTTTCTCTAAATTGGTCAATATGTTAGTCAATAATCTGACAAAGCCTTCCCCTAACAAGTGTAAGTTGATTTCCTGTAAGTTTATTATACATTAAATAATTATTTTTGCTCTTTTATGATTCTACATGTCTTGAATAACATTTTCCAGAAAGAATTAGTATCCTCCTTGCATACTCTGAATGGCGTACATATTCTGTCTTTCTCAAATATTCCCAGTAAAAGTCCAGTTTTTATTCCCTTTGATGACATTCACTTAGGACTAGTCACAAAAAGAGAATGAAAACAAGTTAGCAATATGTAAAATGTCAATATATTCTTAATTTTTTGAATAAAATAAAAGAAACACATGAGGAGAAAAGATTATGTTACCAAATTAACAGACTTTTCTTTAACTTAACATTTCAGTACTTTTATGGGCCAGGGATTTAGCTCACTGGTTCCAGTGGCTTCTTTCAAAGTCCAACGGCCCTAGTTCAATCCCTGGTAACCACACACAACAATGGCAAGTGTGGTGACTCACGCCCAGCAGTAGTCAGTACCACACACCACAGAGGCAGATGTGGTGACTCACACCTATAATCACAGCACTCAGAAGGTAGAGGCAGGAGGATTGCTTAGTTCGAGGCTGAGTTTAGGACAAGTCTGAACTAAAAAGGGAGACCTTGTTTAAAAAATAAACAGAAAAAAATGCATAAATAAATTAGACTTCAGCAAAAGAAAGAGTTATGACCAGCAGGAGATTTAGGTATTAGGTGAAGTGAACATATGAAAAATCTAGGCCTGCACTATTTCCAGCATTTATTAATCTATAACTATTTCAAAATATACAATTTTTAAAATGCTTCACATTATCCATGAAAATTAGAAGGCTCAAATAATTGAGGAAAGAAAAAATCATAACATTACTAATACTGTGCTATCAATAGGTTATCATTTTACAATCTTTTCTATTGATCATGGATAGAATTCATATTGTTTACATTTTATAAGAAGAATTATTTTGGTTACTGGTTACTATGTAGACAGAATAATCAATGGTCTTTTCCTATTGTGTTGTATACTCTGATACTTGACTCCACATGAGCAAAGGAAGAGGAAATTATTATCAGTTTAGTTTTTAAAGAACAGATTATATCAAGTTATTTGAATGATTATATAAATAATAAAATATTCATTAATAATCTCATGTATGTAGGACAAAACATCAGACTACTGGAAAGTAAGAAAAAAGAGAGAGAGAGAGAAACACAGAAAATAGATCTAGATTGAGCTTGAATGAATAGACAGTATATGTTTATGTTTGTTTAACAGAATTTAAAATGTCTTATTTAACATAAATCAGTGATACCTATAAAATACATTATTTATGTTTGCAGATAGATCTATGTCAGGTAGCATATGTTACAATAGTCAAGGGGTAGAATTCAGAAAATATTGACTATTATCCAACCATTACCCAAAAGTTTTTGATTAGTTGTATAAAGTGAAGTATCTCATAATAACACAAGAAGGAAAAAAGATGAGATGAAGTTAAATCCTAATGGGCTAGTCCATTTGGTGGCTTCTATGAGATATGACTATCAGGTGTTGGTAGATGTTAGGAGGAAGAACTAGTTACACTACTTACAAATTTCCAAGTCCAGAGACTTCATTACAAAGATAAAATATTTTCTTGTCAACACATCAGAGAAGACATCAAGAAAAAGGAATAAAATGAATATTGTTATCAAGGTAAATTCTTGTAAAATAAAAATTTAGCCTGGTTTATCTTTAGAAATACTATGGTAAATTGGAAAAGATAAATATTTATGTAAATGAATTTTTTTTTGGAGACAGGGTCTCGCTTTGTAGCTCAGGCTGGCCCAGAGCTCAGCCTTTCACTTACAGCAATCCTCCTGCCTCTGCCTCCTGAGTGCTGGGACAACAGGTATGAGCCACCATGTGTGGCACTGTGGTATGTGGTTCTGATTGCTGCTGGGCATGAGTCTCCACACCCATTGTTGTATGTGGTTACTGGGGAGCGAACCTGAGCCCTTTCACTTGCAAGACAGGTGTCACAACCGCTGAGCTAAATCCCCAGCCCTATAAATGATTATTTTACAACTAAGATGAGAAATTTTTAAAAACAGAATATCTAAAAGAATAGGTTTAACTTCAGTGAAAACTTCTGAAAAGTTTTCCAACACGTACTAAGGTCTAATCACCTCCAATGAAATACATAATAGACACAAGCGTGTCCTCAATAAACAGTGCAAGGAAAATGAAATTTACAAGCAAAACAATGAGTGTAAACCCACGTCCCTCAGCATATAGACCAATTCAAAACTGATTGAAAAATTATATGTAAGCACTGAAATTATGAAACTCAGGGGAATGTAAGCCTAATCAATTATATTTATGAATTTAATCTCAAAAACATGGGGAAAAGTACAGGCAAATGAAATTATATCTTCTATATTTTAGATCTAACATGTCATCTAAAAAGCTTGTATGTTCAGAGCTAGGACTTCTGAAATTGTTTTGATTATAGATGAACTAGACTCATCAGTGGATTAATACGTTGATGAGTTCAAAGATCACTGTGCTATTAAGAAGTGGGGCCAAGTAGGAAGTGATCACTAGAGCCATGACCTGGAGGATGTATTCTGGTTTGCACCTTTTCATCACTTTCCTCTCTCAGCATCTGAGCCGCACATATTGAGCGGCTTCCCTCACCATGCCCTTTCACCATATTAGTTCTGCCATGAAACCATGTGACTGTGAGCATGAACCTTCAGAGACATTCAGCTGATTTTTTTTTCTTTTCAGTAGAAGATTTCAGATATTTTGTTGTAACATCATGAAAGTGACTTACACGATGTCAAACTGATAATGTTCTGCACAGCTAAGGGAAAAGCTACAAGAGTGAAAAGAAAATCTGTACAAAGAGAAAATACATACCATAGCTCTGATGTGGAGATGATGCACAAAATATTTAAGGAACTCCAGAAACTCCATAACAAAAAAATAGAAGTCCCAGAAGAAAAAAGAAATTGGTGAAGAAATGAGTATTGGATATAAGAAAACATTTCTTAAAATGAGGCATAAAAGTGGTCAACAAATGTACAAACAGTGCAAAATTTTACCAAACATCTAGGGAATGCAAATTAATACTATATTATGATTTTACCTTAGTACAATGAAAATCATTTCTATCAAAAGACAAACATAATTAGTATTGATGCTAATGTGTAAAATGGAACCCTTCTTCACTTGTGTTTGGTATTTTTTAAAAGAAATAATGTGTTTGCAGTATGTAATATTTATACCAGTTGTGAGAAATTGATATATTTACATTATGTGTCTTAATTCCTTTATTTTCATTCTCTTCACCTCTTTCCAGTCCTACTTCCTTCCATCTTTTGACCCCCTTCATATTTAGGCAGAAATGTAAGATACTAACACTATTACGAAAAATGGTATGGAGAGTCTTCAAACAAGTAAAAATTCAAGATCTGGAGGTGTAGCTAGACCATAGAATACTTGGCTTGTGTATGGAAAGCCCTGTGTTAGATCTCCAGTGGCACAAAGAAAGAATTAAAGATAGAATTTCTCTACAGTCTACTAACTTCCTTGATAGGTACACATCCAAAGACAGTGAACTTAGGTCTTTGAAGATGCATTCACACTATAATTTTTATGCTACCTTATTCGCATAGCCAAGAAGTAAAATTAGCCAATTAACCAGTGAATAAAGAAAAATTGGATTATATGTATAATGATATATGTTCTATTCTACAATTAGAAGGAGATTTTCTTTTAAGCACAATTGATGGAATATGATAATCCTGGAGAAGTTGTATTAACTGAAATGAATCAGACACACAAAGTAAAATATTTCATAATCTTGTTTTGTAGAAAATAAAAAACCTGATCCCACAGAAGTAGAGAGTAGAATTTTGATTACCATCATCAAGAGTTGT
>PVIR01033480.1:0-17849 GCA_004026965.1 Petromus typicus
TTCATTGTGAAATAGAAATAATGTTCTGATACTTCCTGAGAGAATTGTGAAAGTCAAATAAGATGTGTCAGTGTGCTTTGGGAGCTGTAACAAACATCAGTTATAATAACATGTAATTTGTTATTATTATTAACAATTTTTCTTCATAAACTGTTCTCTTTCAAGAAACCAGCTAACCTCCAACCGAGAGTCAGGAAACGAGGCCTCCTATACTATTTAATGCTCATGAGTCATCAACAGATATGCAACGTAGACACACAGATTTGTGAGTTGACAAGGTAAATTTAGAAGATTTTCATGGCAGTAAAATATTGGCATCTTAATACAGCTGGCTCGTCTCAATGGACAAGTATAGGAAGGCTCTTCCTTACTTTAATCTGGATGTCTCGGTTACAGCTATTTTGGTTGCAAATAGAAACCAACTCAGGCTAATTTAAGCAAAAAAGGGTATTTCACAGAACTCAAGGGCAGTGAAGTAGTTGGGCTTCTGAAATCAGGATCTCCTCAGCCTTGAAGAACCAGACCTCACCCCCTCCTCTCGTCCCTGTTTCTCCAGGGGATCTGCTACGTTGGTTCTTCATAAAAGGTCGATGCTCTCTTCTTTCTCGGGCACAGCATGTGAGCAGTGGCCCTGAAATCATTCTGAGTGGACAAACCCTTCCCCTCAGAGAACCAGTACATCTCTCTGGGCATTTAATCCAATTTCTTAGGAGAAAATGAGATTGGCCTGACTTGGAAAGAGTGGACATGCTCGCCTCATCAAATGCCAGAAGCACAGACCACGTTAGTTAGTCCCTGTGTGTCTGTCACATCCAGTGGGAAAGTGGGTTATGAGCTGGGAAAATTTTTTTAAACTAAGAGTTTCCCTCTACTTCCTGGGATGGCCCTCAGCAACCCCCCTGGCTGACTTGGAAGTGGCTGGGCCTACAGGAGTGAGCCACTCACCTGGCTTCTTTCTACAGATTTTGAACTACAATAGTTGCATCTGTTGTTTGCATTTTGTATCTTTGTATTTTTCCAGGACTGGGAATTGAACCCAGATCCTCTCATATGTTAGCCAAGCACTCTGCCATTGAAATACATCCCCAAGACTTTTCTAAATTATTTTTTGGAATCAGGGTCTTGCTAAGTTGTCCAGACTGGCCTTCAACTAATGATCCACTGATCCAGATCTTGCTAAATTGCCCATCTGCCTCAGCCACCCAAGATCCTCGGGGGTCACAGGTGTGTGCCACTGGCGCCATCTTGTCTTTCCTTTAAGAGTTGTTCCCACAGCCCTGTTCGGGATGTATGTCAAACCACATGACCCTTGCTCTTCAGGTGATAGCTGATGGGGTAAGGGATTAATTAATATCTAACCTATTATAGGCCAGTCGCATTTTTTTCGACTAGAAATTTGGAAGTGAGAGGTGGAGGCTGGGTCAGTTACCCTTGGGTCCTTGGCCATGGAAGGCTGATGCTGCAGAAGACCTCGAGTATACTCACAGCCATGGGAAACTTGCCGTCAACCCTGTGAGACATAGGCAACTGCAGAGAGAAACAAGGAAGAAGAGATACGCCAGCTTTTAGAAACAGCCCTAGTTCCTGCCTTTCCTGTTCCCAGTTCCAGTTCCATGCGATCTTCACAGCCAACCTGCATGAAGCTGGGTCACATGAATTCTTCTTACCTGCTTATCAGAGATGCCCATCTAGCTAAAATGACTTGTATAGGTTTGTGTTCATGGTCACAAGAAAGTGCGAATGGATCCGAAGGCCCAGTGCTAGCCCTTTCTACTCCCATAGACATGCAATCAAGTGTCTGGAGGTCTAGACACAGTCGTCTAAAACCAGTTGCTCCTCAGGGATCACCTGAAACTAATCAATAAGACACAGCGCTGCCTGCCATGGTTAGCATAAAAGCCATAACAGAAATACGATACAAAGTCCCAGCTTCTGGAACTGAAGTCTAGTTGAGAAGAAAATACAGAGAGAGCATGCCTGAAACAGTTAAAGATTAGCATAAACCAGCATGTAATTAAGTATTAAATTGCACAGCACAGAAAAGGTGCTGCTGCAGTTCCGGCAACAGAGAACAGGTCGGGGCTTCAGCGGGCAGATATGGGAGAAGAGAGAGACTGCAAACCAGTGCACAGGGGCGAGTACTCAGCTCCGTGACTTGTAGCACATTTGCTTCCAAACGATTTTCTTGTTTCTGACTATCATTCTAGTTCATGTTGAGCTCTGCTGCAATGGTGTCAAATAATGAAAACACACTACTTTATTTATTTATTTATTTATTTTTGAGACAGGGTCTTGCTTTGTAGTTCAGGCTGGCCCTGAGCTCAGCCTCCAACTCACATCATAGCAATCCTCCTGCCTCTGCCTCCTGAGTGCTGGGATTACAGGCCTGAGCCAGCAGGTCCAGCACTGTGGTATGTGGTACTGGTTGCTGCTGGGCGTGAGTCTCCATGCCCAGTATGGTATGTGGTTACAGGGGATCGAACCCGCGCCCTTGTGCTTGCAAGACAGGTGCTGGAACCACTGAGCTAAATCCCCAGCCCCGGAACACACCACTTTAGTTGAAGCTGTTCTTGTCTGCAATCTCATAGCTCTTTCAGTGCCCTCCCCAAATATACATACATTTTTTTATGACTTGTTTTTATGAAACTGTTGTTATAGTTCTAGAATCAACATATATAATTATGAACCATGACCTTTATTTGGTGTTACCTTGCCATAGACTATGCTAATTTAGGGTTAACAAAATCACCAAAATGGCTTTTATTTGTGGATAAATAACTACTCTGATATAGTTTGAAAATTATGTTATTGTTGTTAATAAGTTGTGTTCTAAAATCATATAATAAAAACTATACTCTAAAGTATGGCTGCCAGATGAGTGGTGCTTACGTTGGGGAGGCTGAGGCAGGAGGATTGCTTTGAATGCTCAGCCTGGGCTACATAGGGACTTTAGGCCAGTCTGAACCACAAAGGGAGGCCCTATTTCAGTGAAATAAAATAAGGCTGTTTCCCCTAACTCTAAAGCTATTTTCTGCATCAAATTTAATCTTAAAGTGTAGTGATGAATAAAAGAGAAATCAAGTACAGAATTTTCATAAGCTATTTTACCTGTTTTCATGCTTTTTTTTTTAGGTTTTTTGAGACAGGGTCTCGCTTTGTGGTTCAGGCTGGCCCTGAGCTCAGCCTCAAACTCACATCACAGCAATCCTCCTGCCTCTGCCTCCCGAGTGCTGGGATTACAGGCGTGAGCCACCACGCCTGGCACTGTGGTACGTGGTACGTGGTACTGGTTGCTGCTGGGTGTGAGTCTCCACACCCAGTATTGTTATGTGGTTACCGGAGAATTGAACCCGGGCCCTTGCGCTTGCAAGACAGGCGCCGGAACCACTGAGGTAACTCCCAGGCCCCCTGTTTTCATGCTTTTAAAAATGGTTCTGGGAGGGCCAGGGAGTTAGCTCAGTGGTTCCAGCGCCTGTCTTGCAAGCTCAAGGGCCTGGGTTCGATTCCCCGGTAACCACATACAATACTGGGGGTGGAGACTCACCCCAGCAGCAACCAGTACCACACACCACAGTGCCGGGTGGGGTGGCTCACGCCTGTAATCCCAGCACTCAGGAGGCAGAGGCAGGAGGATTGCTGTGATGTGAGTTGGAGGCTGAGCTAGAGGCCAGCCTGAACCACAAAGTGAGACCCTGTCTCCAAAAAAAATGGTTCTGGGAAAAGAATAATTTTCTTTTAATCTTTAGTGTCTTATTTGATCTTTTTACTTCAAAGTTAATTAACTTTTAAATGTTTTTCAGGAAATTAGAATGTTATATATGTCTCTAATTTCTTTTTAGAGTTAACACATTTGAAACATGTATTAATTAATAACAGAACCAGAAATATATATAGCTTGTTCCAAAATAGATCTGTTTAATTTTTTTTTTTTTTGAAATAGGGTCTCTCTGAGTAGTTCAGGGTGGACTTAACCTCACTACATTGCGCTGGCCAGCCGTTATCTCACTGCCATCATCCTGCCTCAGCCTCCTGAGTCCTGGGATTACAGGTGTGCAATATCATGGTTGGCCTTTATTTAATTTTTAAAGTACTTCTAGAGGATAGACAAATAGCTCAGTGATAATGTGCTTCCTCAAATGTGCAAAGCCCTGGATTCAATACCCAGTATAATAAGAAAATAAAAAGAAAAAAAGGAAACAGAAAAAGAAATTATTTTAACACAAATTCAAAATGGAAATACACAGAAACTACTTTTCAAACACAACTTCAAAGCAAACCATGATAAAAAGTAATGTAAAATAGCAGCTTGGACTTTAAAATATAATTTATTACTTGGCAACAAAATATTTAAAGAAAGAATCAGACTTGGAAAGTTTATCAATATAGAAGATACCTTATTCTTAAACAAACAAAGCCAGGGACCTAGGGGATAGAAACCAGCACTGATTGTGCTTCTACTTGATGTTAGACATTTGCACCATGGTCCCGAAACAAACGTACTTATATCACAAAGTAAGAAAGGTCTCCTTGAACATAGCAAAAAATAGCCTGATAGCAGCTAAATAAGTTACTCAAGTAGTCTTCTGTCTCTGTCTCTGTCGCTCTCTGTCTTTACCTGCCGCTCTCTGACTCTCTCTGTCTCTGTCTCTCTCACTCTCTCTGTCTCTGACTTTTGCTGCTGGGGACCAAACACAGATCCTCACATATACTAGGCAAACACTCCATTACTGAGTTTCACTCATGTCCTGCCTGCTTCTTTAAAAGGCAGGAGATGAAAAAAAAAAATACTATGTATAGGTACAAATTTGTAATGTTGAATGTGACCATAGTGTATATCTAAAATGTACCAATAAATGCAATAAATAGGAAAACAAAAGGAAAAAAAAAAGGCAGTAGATGAACCAGGCCAGGTGATCCAGTCCAGTGACTGAGAGGCTGAGGCAGGAAGATACCAAGAGGCCAGCCTGGGCTCCATGGAAAGACCCTGTTATCAAAGCAAAAATGGAGGGGGATTATTTGAAGCTAAAAGCATGCAAATATATATAAAAATGAAGTATAAAACTTTATTGGATCCTGGCTAGGAAAATACACACAGATGCACATGCACACACACATTCACTTAGGAGACAGTGCCTTCCTGGGACAAGCTGAAGAGAGTTGGATAGTAGATGGCATTGCTGAATTACTATTAATTTTATGGAGAATGATAATGGCATTGGAAAAGCTCCTTAATTTTAGAGCTGCATGTTGAAATATTTAAGAGCTCAGTATTATGATATTGACTTATTTTTAAGTGCCTGGGGAATAATATAATGTACATAGATAAGTGGAGAGGAGTGAAATAAAGCAATAATAATTTCTGGATCTACGTAGAACACATATGGTTGTTCATCGGATGGATCACTGGATAAGCAGGAGGTTCAGGCTGCCCTTGAACTTGTGGTGATCCTCCTGCCTCAGCCTCCTCAGTACTGGGATTATAGGCGTTCTCCGCTATGATCCTGAATATATGGAAGTATATTGAAGGTTCTGAAAAGTCCTGAATCAATTTTGTTGAGTGATTAAGTGAACATATGGGGGAATGTTTCTTTCTCTGAAAAGCTGTACCCTGAGAACTCTTCATTTGGAAAATGTCTCACCCACCCATTCACGCACTTAACAAATGTGTATTAGGACCTACTGTGTGCTGGGCTCTGGGAATGAGAAACAAATGGCCAGGATCAATACTTCTAAGTTATCTGAGTCTCTCCTCAATCACATGGATTATTTTAGCTCCCCTCTTTTTGTTTTTGCCACTAATGGCAATTTTATTAATGAAAAGAAAAAAAATAAGAAAAAAGTATTGAAAAACTGGCAGAGTAAATGTAGAGGGAGGGCCAACTAGGGAAACTGTAATGTGCAGACAGAGGCAATAAACTTGAGTAAACTTTGAGGAAAAGAACTTTGGTTTGGGGCATGTTGCTCAATTAGGATGGTTTTGGTTGCAGGTAACAAAAATTTCAACCAAAAGAGGCACAAAAGAAAATTATCATTTCATTTAACCTGAAATTTGGGAGTAGCACTTTGACAATATCATCAAGGCCCTTTCCTCATTTCTGTATCTTTGTGCATAACGATGTGCCTATGTCCTCAAGTTTGTCTCTTTATGGTTACAGAATGGCTGCCATAGCTCCAAGCTTCACATTCTTACAGAATAATAAGGTACTTTTGATAGGCCTGACATTGTTTTAAGCATTAATTTTCTTGGTCCTCATCCGAGTAGGTTTTATTATCCCCATTCTGCACATGAACAAATTGAGTTACAGAGAATTTAGACAGCTTTTCTATAGTAAGTGACAAGATTAACATTCTACTGCTAGAATCTAGCTCCAAGGAAGAGAGTGAGAAACTTTTTCACATTTTGCAAAGGCAGGTAAAACTTGCTGGAACTCTCTTATCTCCAGCATATTTCCTACCAAGTGCCTTTATCTTTGCATTGCTTTCCTCTTCCTGAAGCAATCATTCCCAGGAGGCAGGAAGATGAGATGACCACAAATAGCTTCGACTGATCAAGAATAGTTTCTGGGGCTAGGCAGCAGCTCAACCTCCTCCGATCCATGTATGCTTCCCCAGCTCAGTTTATCCAAAGCTCCATAGCAAGCCCCGAACTCAAGGTAGAAGGCTGGCAAGGGGCAGCCATGGGCTCTGCTGTAGACCCAAGTGTCAGGAGACACCAAGAAGGAGACATCCAGGGGGACTGAGGACACACCTAAGAAGACAGGCCTGGTGCGCTACCTGAGGACTTTAGTGCATTGAAATAGCAACTGAAGTCATAAGAATGTGACACATTGTCAAGGAAGGTGACGGAGAAATCAGAGGGCTAAAAAATGAACTTTAAAAGAATTAGTGGGTGGAGGGCTGAAGATTTAACTTTGTCTTGCAAACCCAAGGTCCCAGGGTTGATGGTAACACCTACAACAATGCTGGGTGTGGTGACTCACACCCACTAGCAATCAGCACCACATACCACAGTGCCAGGCTTGGTAGCTCACACCTGTAATCCCAGCACTTGGGAGGTAGAGTTTCCTGAGTTCAGGATCAGCCTGAACTACAAAGCGAAGGCCTGTCTCAAAGAAAAAAAAAAAGAATTATTAGGTGGGGTTAAAGATGCAGCTCAGTGGTAGAAGGCTGGACTAGAATGTGAGAGGCCCTAGGTTTGATCCCTGATACAGCAAATACACACACACACACACACACACACACACACACACACAGACCAGGCCAGGCTTGGTGGCACACACCTGTAACTGAAGCACTCAGTAGGCTAAGACAAGAGAATTAGGAGTTTCAGGCCAGCTGGGACCATTTTTGTGAGTTTAAGGCCAGTTGGGATTATATAATGAGATCTTGTCTTTAAAAGAAAAGAAAAAAAAAAGTGACAGGAGGGATCCCAAAGAAACGTAGCAAAAATATTGAGAACTCTTAACACAATGTGATAGACTTATAAGGTTCACTATATAACATCACCATCTCTATTTTTATGTGTTAGAAATTCTTCTTAATTCAGCAGTTTATGCCAGGTGTAGCATGATGCATTTGTAGTTTTCTCCACATGGGAGGCAAAAGTGGGAGGACTGCGTGAGCCTCTGAGTTCCAGGCCCAGGAGTGTGAGATCCTATCTTAAAAAAAGAATGGAAAACTAAAACAAAAGACTAACTGTGGAGTCTTGGAAAGTCTATGAAGGAGCTCTTGTGTAAGGTTTGAATCTACCCACTTACTTTGAAACAAGTTCTGAGAAGATGGAAGGAGCCTTAGGACGGCTGGCCAAAGGCTCCCTTCCAGTCATTTCTGAGAATGTCTTTCCTATTTGTTCCTCTGGAAGCCTCTCGTGTCTTCTCCAGTCACCACATCTGCTTGGCCTCACAGCCTGAATTTTTCAGCCTTTATTTCCAGTCTTCCTATGGCCAGGTCCTGATGAAACGCCTCTCTCCAGACAGGCTATGTCATCGGTAAGCTTTTGCTACTTGCCAGAAACATTAGGCTTTTATCCAAAAGACATTAAATGTGGACCTTATTATGAAACTGTTAAGGCTTGTGTCTAGATGCCACTACAAAGGCTCATGTGCTCTGAGGTGAGGTTTTCAGAGTGGCTGGATCTAGGGAGTGTGATGCTGGGATTCAGAGAGCACAATACTTAGCCCACCGACTGGAATTAGCATCGTTCTGAGTGTGGACAACGGAAGCCCTATCCTGAGTGTGGGTGGCACTCAGCAATAGGTCTCATGGCCTGGATGGAATATAAAGAGAGAGAAGGAAGACAAGCATGCTGCTGTGGCTTGGTGCTTTGCTGTCTCCTGTCTAATTTGCCATGGACTATTTCTCCGCTGTGATGCCCGTCTGCCATGTTGCCCTGCCTTGGAGCCAGCCAACTATGGACTGAAACTTCCTTAAATTGTGAGATGAAATAAATCTTTCCTCCTTTGATGCTGAGGGTCAGGTATTTTGTCCAGTACTGAGAAAAGTAACTAACACAGAAACCTTTTAAACTAATAGCAGTTGAGTCCTGTGTTTCCTTTTACCATGAATTTTTCATTTGTAAGTTTTCTTACAACCATTTTCCTATGTGCTGTTCTTAAAATAATCATCCTGTGTCTTGACTTCTAACTTCATGTCCTCGATGTGTGTTCCCCTTGACAGTCTGCTTAGATTCTTAAGATTATCACCTGAGGCCAGCTTCAACAGCAGGAGATAAAGAGCTTTTAGACCCACAAATAGCAAAAGAGTGGTTGCAGATATGAAAGGGAAAAGTCACATAATGTTTCTGAAGCATGAACCATCATCTTGCACCAGCAAATGGTAATGCTAAGAAGCAAAGGGTGAAGAACTGGCAAAAAATGTATAGTTTATTGTCAAAGAACAACACATGACAAAGAGAATGCATAATATAAATAAACTCCCCCATAAATGTTAGATTGCTTACATAAATAAATCACTGTTATTATTCCACTGCCAAGCATATTTAAACATTTTGTACTTTGCAGCATTTATAGTTGGGCTCCATGTGAAAAAATTTTCTGATACTATATACACAGTGTTGTAATCACAATCTCAATCATCTCCTGTGCTTGATGACATTCTCTTTAAAACCCAAAGGAGGATCTGGCCATGGAGCAGCCAGTTTTGGCTTTCCTATCTGTGTGGATTCCATGCAGCATGGAAAAAACTTGATCAGGGCCGGGGATTTAGTTCAGTGGTTCTGGCGCCTGTCTTGCAAGCGCGAGGACCTGGGTTCAATTCCCTGTTAACCACATACAATACTAAGTGTGGAGACTCAGGCCCAGCAGCAACCAGAACCACATACCACAGTGCCGGGCATGGTGGCTCACGCCTGTAATCCCAGCACTCGGGAGGCAGAGGCAGGAGGATTGCTGTGATTGTGAGTTTGAGGCTGAGCTCAGGGCCAGCCTGAACTACAAAGTGAGACCCTGTCTCAAAAAACAAAACAAAACAAAATAAACAAACAACTTGATCAGTTTCCTGTCTTAGCAGGAAGTGTGTCTGGCATAGGGGGAGGCAGGCCCAATCTTGGGTGACAGCACAGAGAAAGGGAAAATATTCAGCAAGTGAAATTCAGGAACCACTTACTGAGCATCTGTTATGCACCCTGTACAATGAAAGAAATATCTTTGCTGAATTGGGTGTTACTGTCCACATCAGGGCTGGAATAACACACCATCCATGCTTTTTTGTTTTGCTTTGACATACAGTTCTTTTGACAAATTATGTTCTTAAATACATAAAATATAGGCAATTTGTTACAAAGCCAACCAGTTACTGGATATTGAAAGCTACCAAATCATTATAAATTTCTGATGCAGTGAAAATGCATTAAACAAGATCTAATGGTGGATCTAAATGCATTTCAAAATGGTGGTGTATAAGTGGTATTTCTAAAGATCTGTAACCATTCTAACGGTATGAAAATTATCAGTTATTTTTGTTGACAATAATGCCACAGGTACTCCTGATGCTCCTTTGGTATATTATATGAATTCATAATTGAAAAGCTAAACTTTAGATAGAGGTCAGTAAAAATAAATGTGATTTTATTTCCTACCCAAGTTCTTAAGTCCCTGAGTCATTTCACAGATCTCCTTGGACTTAGAATATGTCTGCACGTGTGTTTATGTGTGTGCTCTCATGTGCTCCTAATACATTGTTCAGAGAAGACAGAAAATTAAGACAATAAGACGACCTAATAATTAAAATACAATGCTGGCATTGGACAAGTACTCCAGAACAGGAAGAACAAAGCCTTTATGATGATGTGGATGGCAGGAAGCAAGGAGAAGAAACCAGAAAAGACTTAAAATGAGGTGAAGAGGAAAAAAGACTGAGGCAGGAGGATTGCTGATTTGAGACCAGCCAGGGTGACAATAAGTTCCAGGTCTGGACTACATAACAAGACTATCTGAGGGGGGAGGGTGAGAGAGAGAGAGAGAGGAGGGAGGAGGGAGGAGGGAGGGAGAGACAGAGTGACAGTGATAGAGACAGAAAGATGGACAGAGAGACGGAGAGAGGGAGAAAAGAGGGGAAGGGAAAGGAAGGGAAGGTCAGAGAGAAAGCATAGGAGAGGAGATATTTTATATGAAACTCAAAAAGCTTGTGCCCTTTGGAGCTAAACTCATGTGGATTTAGAAAAGTTCTCAGTTTGGTTTCAGGATTCCTTTGCATTCTTACATATTATTGACGGTCTCAAAGAGTTTTTGTTTATGTGGGTTATATTTATAAGCATTTATTGTCACATTTAAAAATTATGAAATTTAAAAATATTTAGTAGTTCATAAATATAATAATACACCCATCATGTGTCTATATAAATACTTTTTCTAGTGGGAGTAACTTTTCGAAAACAAGGAGGGAAGACATTATTTTAGGTTTTTTGGTTGTTTTTTATTTTTTGAGACAGGGTCTCGCTTTGTAGTTCAGGCTGGCCCTGAGCTCAGCCTCAAACTCACATCACAGCAATCCTCCTGCCTCTGCCTCCCGAGTGCTGGGATGACAGGCGTGAGCCACCACGCCCGGCACTGTAGTATGTGGTACTGGTTGCTGCTGGGGTGAGTCTCCACGCCCAGTATGGTATGTGGTTACCTGGTATTGAACCCAGGTCCTTGCACTTGCAAGACAGGTGCCGGAACCACTGAGCTAACTCCCTGGCCCCAGGCCTAGCATTTTTGTATGTGGTTACCCAGGATTGAACTAGAGACCTTGCCCTTGCAAGGCAGGCACTGGAACCACTGAGCTAAATCCCTGGCCCCATCAAACCATACTTAGAATACCTTTGATTTAAGAGTTGTTTTAAATATTTCACTTGTTTGCTTTTGTAAGTTGACTATTCTTTAAGGAGCAAGACTAATTCTATAATTAAAAATCAATGGTTTAAAATTTCAAATACAAATGTACTGGACATCTCTTGTCCTCACAGATGTCCAGCTGCCCTTCTGTCTTTCTTTGTGACCTGTGTGGCTAATTTAAGAGGCTACCTGGTTGCCTTCAGGTGTGTTTGGCCAACAGTCAGTGGAGAAGTAAGGATAGTTATTTTCCAGTTGATGAGAGTTTGTCTTATCCTTTACCCAAAGGTCAGAGTTCTTTTCAAGGGATCATCTGCACATAAGCCTCTTCTGTTATACTGGTTTCTTTTCTTTTGGTCACGTTGGGTATTGAACGCAGGACCTTCACAATGAGCTACATCTCCAGTCCTTTCTATATTTTCTGTCTGTTTGTTTTGTTTTTGTTGTTTAGTTTTTTGAGACAGGGTCTCGCTTTGTAGTTCCCTAAGCTCAGCCTTAAATTCACATCACAGCAATCCTCCCATCTCTGCCTCTGGTGTACTGGGATTACAGGCATGAGCCACTATGCCCCCACATCGTGGTATGTGGTAGATTGCTGGTGTCCAGTATTGTTATGTGGTTACTGGGGGATTGAACCCGGGTCCTGGGGCTTGGAAGACAGGCACCGGAGACACTGAGCTAAATCCTGGGCCCAAGAACTACATGATCTAATACTACTAATAAAAAAGGCAAAAAAGAGAGTTAAGTGGCCCTACCTCCTTTTTTTTTTTGTTATTGTTAATCATCCCTGAACATTCAGGAGGCTGAATTCAAGGATTTTGAGTTTGAGGTCAGCCTAGAGAGAGTACATCTAAAAAACAAATAAAAGAAATGCAAAACCATAAAAGAGTTTTAGTTAATAGTTCTCTCCATTACACCTTACCAGAGGTATAAAGCAACAATGTGAGTAACTATTTAAAAATTTACCTTCCCCTCTGGATTTGATCCTAACACCACAATTATCAACAAATAAATTTCTTGAGTTCGTAAACATGGATCTGGGCAGCTATACGCTAGATGTTTCTGAGGTTGGTTGTTTATTTGTCATGCTGAGAAATACCAACCTTAAGGAGACTTGGGCAGGTTTTAAAAACATCTGTGTTGCAATCAAGTCTTTATTTCTACCATCCTCAACATCTGTATTGCAATACCTTATTCCTAAATTTGCCCTCCCAAACCTGAATAGCAATTTACTGCAAAGCATAAATGAGGCTGAAAAACTCTTTTAAAGCATTTACATTAAAATATATATAAATTGATATGTGTTCTAAGATATATGTTAAATTCTCCTATTACATGTTTTATTTTGGGGAAATTAACCAGACAGCACCTTCTAGTCTAGTCCAGGTGCCAGAGGAATCATGCCCACTTCCTACATCTAGCTACCGAATTACTATAATTTATTCTGGAAGCATCCTGTGTGGTTGTGAAGTCTTCCTGATATCCATCATCCCCTGCACGTTTCACTGTCACTTCTCATCCTAAACCGGGATTAGTTTCTCGAGCTCTGCACATAATGCTTGGCAAAAAGGCGCTCTTTTACTGTGGAATGAATGAAAGGCCGAGCCTAGATTGGGATTTTTAAAAATCAGTGTTGACTTGAGAAACAAAACACGGAATTGCTAAGGGCTACCCACCAAGCAGCAGTCAAAGAAATAAGCAAAATACCCTCCAACAGTACAGAATCCCCCTGAAGGGATCGCTTGTGTCTTTTATTCAAGTCAATTTCTGTCCTCTTCTGACAGTCCAACTTCCCGCCCACTCTTGTCCAGGAGACTGGTCCGGCAGGTATCCCAGCTCAGCGACTCTCATTGGCTGGCGATGATTTCATTGTTCGGGAACATCCGGGCATTTCCCCTCCTCCCAACACCTCCCCAGATCCCTGCCTGCCCACTTTCCCACTCCCGCCTGCGCCCCACCCGTTTCTGAAGCAAAACTACCACCTCTTCTCAGCGCTCTTCTTGTCCTCGTCCTCCCGATCCCTTTCAGTCTCTACGCCAAAAAGAGGCATTCATTTCCTCCAATGAGGGCCTAGGGCGGCTCTGTAGGCCAATCAGTGGCCAACTTCCTGCGATCCTGGGTGGGACTAGGCTCCCACGCCTACAACCCTACAGCTTGTGGGCTCCTTTATGGCGCTTGTTTTACGCAAGGCTTAGAGGTAAAAGTAAAGAAACGTGATCTTCACAGAAAGAGAAGAATCGGCACAAACTCTTTGGGTTTGGACTTTTTCGTAGACTAGCCAATAGCTTTTCGGATACTTCCCCGCCTTTTGGGGGTTCATTTAAAAAAAGCCGGTGTGACGGACTCGGAAATTGGTTCCGTGACAGACACGTTTAGAAAGCCAATGACCGAGGGTTCAGGGCACCGTTTGAACCAATAAAACAAAGGCGTCTCCGAGGCTCCGGCTTAGCGGGGCGGGGCGCAAGTGGGTGTAATTTGACTGACAAGACGACTCCGTTTACGGCTGCCACGGTGGGTTGGCCTTGACGTCCGGAAGGTTCGTTGCGAGCGGAGGCGGGGCTGAATGAAGTCAATGATAATAAAGGGTTGGGCTGCATTCAGTGGGCGGTGTTTGATGGATAGCTGACCTTGCCAATTAAAGGTGGTCACTGATGCCCAATGGGCAATAAGGTGCTCCCAGGCGGGGACATATGGGCGGGGAAAACTGAGTGCAGCAGCACCGAGGGAGATAAATTGGGAGGGATAACAGCGATTGACAGTCCTCCCAGCAATTCGGAGGCCTTGAGGGGAGGCGCAGCGCCCCAATGGGTGTGCTGTGGAGGCGGGGCTTTCTTTGGGGGGCGGGAAAGACAGGGTGCGGAGTGGGGGTTGCAGAAGGAGCTGAGCCGCTGCTGCTCAATGGCGGAAAAGCCGCCTGTGCTCTGACCGCTTCGTCCCCCTAGCAGTTGCGGGGGAGTTTCCTGCCGGCGCGGCTGGAGTCTCTGTTTCTCAGTGTTCGGTGGCTGGAAGATGCTCCAGAGAGACGAGGCTGCGGCGGAGGCGGAGGCGGTGGCCGAATCGGCAGCGACTCTAGGGTGGAGAGAAGGCGGCGGCGGCGGCGTGAGGGGCCGAGCGGTGTAAACAGCCCCGGAGGTGGCGGAGGAGGTGGCGGCTGAGAGCCTAGGATCCAGCGGCGGCTGAGGCTGGGTGCCGCCTTCGGCGGAAGCCTGGGCTGAGAGCGGCGGGCGCGACGGGACGCTTCAGACCTCGCCTCCCTCACTCGCCCAGGTGAGGCCGCTCGGTGTCCGCCGGAGGGGAAACGGCTGCCGCTCCGCCGGGTCTTCGCGCTGGGTCGGGGCCTCCGGCTGCGACGGGGATCTGGGCAGCGGAACTCTGGGCCTGGTTCCGGATAGGCCCCTTCCCACCACCGCCTCCGCGCGCGGACGGGGTCGGGAGCAGCGCGGGGAGGGAATGGAGTTTCTTCAACGCCTGGGATCAACTGCTTCCCTGTCCCCGCTCCAGGCTCAGGCACTTCGCGGAAGCGCGGCGCTGCCCTGGGCCGGGGTTCTTCCCTTCCTGGTGCATGTCTTGATTTGAAAACACAACCTTTCCCCACTCGTTTCCTCGTCACCGACTTTGCGCTCCACTTCACTTCCTTGTTAAATCTTTCTTGCTCTTCTGTCTGTGCGTCTCCCTGTCTCCTTCTTCCTGGATAACTTTAAATTGTTTGTCTTTCTATTCTTAAACTCCTGACCTTTCTGGTCTGCTTTCCCAGCATCGTCCTTTTTAAAGGATGTCATTCTTCCTCACAGTTTTTAATTGAAACTGCTTGTCATCAATACCGTAAATCTGCCCGAGGCCCATTAAGAGTAGACAGATCAACTTTGTATGGTAGGTCGGCTTCTTACACTGTAAAATTCTTTAAAAGTTCCATTAAGCATAGAGTATGAAAACATTGAAATAATTTTTAAAACAAAAAGCTTACGGAATGTTGGAAATAGTTTTTTTTTTTCTTTTTAAAGTTGATCTCTAATATCAGTTTTAGCAAATCTAGGATATTTGCCCATCTTATTTGTATAAATGCTTCTTAAACATTCGATAGCAACTCAAATTCATCCGTGCGCAAGCTGTTCTAAAACAGTTTCAAAACTGAAAAAAAAAAAAATACGGGAACATCTAGAGGGTGCTTTGATAAAGTCACAGTAAAAGAACTTTTAAAATAGACTTCACATGTTTAATGTATCAAAATAAAGTTGGCAGCAGTCTTATAAAAGGATTATTTAGGAATTTGAGTAGTCTTCATGTTATGTAGCTATTTTAGGAAAAACATTCTTTTTCTGTTAAACGTTTACATGTACTGTGATGTGAGAATTGCTGAGGTTTATTGCGGGATTAACACAGGAACTCTTTATTTGAGCTACTGCGTGGATGAAGAAGTGGTAAATTGTTCAGTGTAAGTCACAGTCCGTTCTCCGATATGGGAGAAACATGCGGTCGGCGCCGAATGCTAGTAGATACTGTTTCATTGACTTTCTCTTGTGTAATAGCAAAGTTCCTATTGTTGGCCTACTTTTAAATAGAACATTTCTAAATAGTGAGGCTACTTCTTCTAATTGTAACAATAGACTTCCAAATGTGTTGTGTAGGCTTTTGGAAAATAGATACAGTAGTTGAAGTAATGTGAAAAGGCTAATCGCTAGAGGAAAATTTCGGTAAGTCTCCCGAATGGACAATGTGTTGTTACAATAAAACTTTTAAAATTTAGTATTTAGGGAAGGTTTTTTTTTTTTACCCCCCAGGGATTTTTTTTTTTTTTAAACTGCCGCTCTCAAAGACGTTTTTGTTGTTTTTAATGGTTGTTTGTGTTTTCCTCTCTTCATTCGATTTTGTTCTTCTCAAGTCTTATAACAGTTCCTGGAGTGGTGCTTTACGTTGTGTTAGCATGAAGTCGTACTTTTGTTTGTATTTGAGCTTTCGTAGTCTTTTGCTAATATTCTCCCACTTTCTTGTCGGTTATCATCTGGGTTTGTTGATGTGATTATTCTCTTAGTGACTAGATGAGCTTTCAGTACTTGTGTTCTTACACTGGGTGTCTGATTTCTCTAGACTCTAGGAATAGGTGAGAAAGCTTTTCAGTTTGTCTGGTGGTCATGTCAGCAAACACTGTTTTATGTCAGTAAGTCACGGATTATAATTACTAAATCCTTTAAGATTACATCATCTGAAGGAATGGTGTAGTGTCTAAATAGCAGTGCTTCGAAGAACAGCTGGTTCACAAGTGGAAAAGGTCAGAAAAAGTGGTTCTTGTCGAAAGTTACAGTATTTTCTTCTAATTGTACATTTTTTTAGGAAGTCTTAGGCCGTGATGGCGATCTCTTGGCATTGCTGGAAGAGCAGAATTAGCCATATTATCACTGAGTGATTATGGAAAGTCATGAAAAACTAGTTGACCCAACAATGGATTGCAAACATACCCTTGTACTACATTGACAAACATTTGTTGTATATAATACTGAGAGTGAATGTTATTTTTTTAACACTCATTTGTGTTAATTATACGTATGATCTGTACTTTATGAATTTTTACAAGTGATAATGTAACTATTTTAAACTTTTAACTATTTTTTAACTTTAAAGTATTTTAAAACTATTTTAATGTAACTTTTGGGACATTATCTAGCTCAAAGTAGCAAAATACATAAAAGTGGTCCTTCACAAGATATTAAAAAAATGAATAGGATTAACTTTTTTTGTTGGTTTTTTGAGACAGGGTCTTGCTGTGTAGTTCAAGCTGGCCTTGATCTCGCTATGTAGCCCAGGCTGGCCTCAGACTCTGCGATCGTCATCCTTAATCAGTCTCGTGAGCGCTGGGATTTACATGGGTACACCATTGTAGCCACCTAAAATTAACTCCTTAAAATACAACACCTGATACTTACATGTTTTTGTGGAATATACTGTTCAGAACGCATTGATTTTTAAGGGCAGTTGTTTGAAAAACAGCCAGTGGTATCAGTAATATTATGTTCACTTTTAAAATTCCTAATCATGAAATTTATTCAGCTAGTGGGTTAAAGTGTAAAAAAAAAAAAAAAAAAAAAAATCAGTGGTAGAGTTTGGGAGAACGTGGTGTTTCTGGATTTTTAGTAATTCTTCACATGGTAATTGGTTCTTTTTACTTTAGTGAACTAATTTCAGAATTGGAATGAAATTGAATACTGCTATTTATATTTGGCAGCATTAAAGTTTTATTGTAGGATGTACCTGATATATCACATCAGCAGAATTGTTAAGAGGATTGGTTAGTTAGGGATCTGAGATAAATTTCCTAGAAACTGGGTAGACCCCAGGTAGATAATGTAG
This sequence comes from Petromus typicus, assembly GCA_004026965.1. Lineage (NCBI taxonomy): Eukaryota > Metazoa > Chordata > Mammalia > Rodentia > Petromuridae > Petromus > Petromus typicus. The sequence continues at coordinate 17,673 of PVIR01033480.1, forward strand.
AATACTTTACTTCTCATTTTCCTGCACTAAAAGTGAAGGTAAATAGGTTTCATGAATGTTTTGTTTTGTTAGTATTTTCTGGACCGTCATAAAATGTGTGAAATGACAGTTTCTCATCACATTTTATAACTATTCTAATAATTACAGAAAAAGTTAGTGGAAGTTCCTAATGGATTC
>PVIR01033481.1:0-17858 GCA_004026965.1 Petromus typicus
CTCTGCCTCCCGAGTGCTGGGATTACAGGCGTGAGCCACCACGCCCGGCACTGTGGTATGTGGTATTGGTTGCAGCTGGGGTGAGTCTCCACGCCCAGTATTGTTATGTGGTTACCGGGGAATTGAACCCGGGTCCTTGCGCTTGCGAGACAGGCGCGGGAACCACTGAGCTAACTCCCCGGCCCAATCCTAGCTTTTTGAGGAATCTCCAAACTGATCTCCACAGGGGTTGTACGAGTCTACAGTCCCACCAAAGGGTTCGTTCTTCTCCGCAGCCTCGCCAACATTTGCCATTGGCTGATTCTGAAATGGCAGCCATTCTATATGGAGTGAGATGAAATTTCAATGTTGTTTTCATCTACATCTCTCGAATGACTAATGATGTTGAGCATTTCTTCATATGCTTCTTAGCTGCTCTTACTTCTTCCTCTGAAAAATATCTATTCATTTCAGATGCCCATTTTTGAATTGGGTCATTAAATTTGGGTGGGCTGATTTTTTTGAGCTTTTTAAATATTCTAGATAGTAGCCCTTTATCTGAGGAACAGCTGGTAAAGATTTTTTCCCACTTTGTTGGTTACCTGTTTGCACTGACCACAAGGGATTCTATAGCTGGAACATGTGACAGATCAACCAAAGTTTTCCATTTTTACTCAGATTTTTACTCAGCAACTTTTCTGAAAGCAACTATGACTTTGGGTGGTTGTAAATTTCCACATGTTACCAAGAAATGCTTTTTGGAGATTAAGTATCAACATAGTATATGATGCACTTCTCAAACCTATTCCTACCCTACATAACACTTTCGTGTGCTTGCATGTATTTGTTTGAAGCAGCATGTGGAAACAGAGAATAATGGTTTGAATTCCCAAAAATACTTTCAGGAAAATTATAGCATGAAGACAACTGCATTTCATTTCCAGCTGAACACAAAAGACCCTAAGAAGTTTGAAATAAGATGACTAATTAAAACCACACAACTTACTCATCCAAGATGCAGATATGACATTCATGTAAAGAAAAAAAATCCTCTAGATCTCAATTATACTTGAAAATTTACTTTGAAAGTAAAATTAATATTGATCAAAATTACACTCATATCCCTGTGACTAGATAATGCCTCTACCTTCCATTTTATTTTGTTGACTTCATCTTCTATATGAAAAATTCATTTGCAGAAGGATAATGAATCATTTCTATGATTCTTCTTGTAGGCAACAAATACTCAGAATCTGAAATGTTCTAGGTATCATAAACAGAACAACCTCCACCGTGGCCTCATAAAGCCCACAAAGAGGACAACCTCCACCATGTTCTGTGGAGCCCCAGAGAATGGAGATTTGTCTTGCTTCAAAGTATATTATTTTGGGAGGTCTTAAAGCAAGCTATTTCAATGTAGACACAATAATCAAGATAAACTTCATAGAATAAGTACAAGTTCAATTTTAAGTAGAATAAGGAGAAGAAGGATGGGAGAGAAGAAAATAGGAAGAGAAGGATGAAGCAGTATGTCCAGCAAAGAGAAGGATCAAATGACCAAAAACTGGAAAGCCCGAGTACAGGATGACTGGGGAAAAGATTAATATCTAGATCACTGAGAGGCTCTTGTAATAGTCCTTGAAAGAGTAATTCCTTACACCAGGCTGATGGGACAAAGAAAACAGATGCAACAATATTTAAGAAGCAGAAACAGCAGGACACTCTAATGAACTGGAAGCAGAGTCTAAAGGAGATGGAGCAGCCGAGGGGGACTCAGAGGTTACTGGCTAAAAGAACCAGGGTTTCTGGCAGGGCTAAATACTAAGGATAGAAACTTGAGAGAGAACCACATTTCAGGTCTGAAGAACAGGCAGATCCATGTTATAGCAACAAATATCAGACTTAATGTCCTATAAACAGAACAAATATTTAGGTTACTGAAACTAGAAATACGCTGGAAAAAAACTTAGAAATTTCATCAATCATGCACCTGCATAGTTTTAGATTGGTAAAGAATTACGCACATCTTCATATCAAAATACCAAGTTTAGAAAAATTATCCACTCAGATATTGACACAGAATACTAGTTCTAGCTATTTCTAAATTGTTACTAGCATCATTAGTTCTTCTAGAAACAAGGGATTTACCCCCTTAGGTTCTGCACACATATTCCAAAGTCCTTTTATGTATAGAGTTCACAACAAATGCCAGTTTTCTGGAACAAACAAATCCATCAGTTGCTACAGAATTTATGTTAAATTTCACAAAGTAGATTCCTGTTTGTGAAAATGCCAAGGGTCTTTTGAAAAATCTTCATTGAACAGGGAACCCTGGAGTTTGAACTGATTGGACAAGATCAAACAGAAAGCTTTCATTTCTCTCAAGTGTCTACTTCTTTGTCATATTACTTTAAAGATAACTCATTTAATTATTCTATCCCTAGTTTAAAAAAAAAGAGTGATAACAATCTTTAAATTGTTTATTCCCAAACATTCTTTTACATTAAAAAAAACCAATCAACTTCTGAAGCTCTTGGATCACACCTTCAATAGTGCCCCAGTCTTGCCATTAGCCTAAAGGAGCACTTTTCTCTAGGCTGCCGTAACTCTCAACAGTCACCTTCTGCTATAGCCCTTGCTCAACATACAATTTTTTGTTACAGGTTTCAACTCGAAATAGCAATGCCAAATCCCTTTCTTCTCTGACATAATCTCTTTCTGATTTGAATGAACATTTTCTACTGGGCCTATTATAAATAACACCAGGGAGCAGCTGCAGAAGAGAAATAGGCACTTTATAGGTGATTTGGAAATTTAGAGAAACACAAAAAAAGTTCCAGGCAGAGAGAGATGCAGACACAGAAGGAAGTTTAGAAATATAGGACAAGACTCACAATATATGACCTTAATGCCCCTCTGACACATAATTTCCTGGTATCAGAGTTGAATAAATCCAGGCCACATTGATAGGGGCTGGGCCTTCAGCAGCTAGGAAATTAGTGCCTTGGCCCAAAGACACCTTGCCTGCGGGGGAGGAAGGGAAATGGAGCGGGAGCCAGTGGGAAGGAAGGAAGCCTCTCCTGGCTGCCTGTGCGGGACTGCAGAGGAGCAGCGCAGAGAGCAGTGCAGATTGACAGGACAGTGCAGGCCCAGAAGAACTCTGTTCAATGGAATAAATACAAGGATATTCCCCTTGTCACAAGCCAATCAGACTGTTTATGCACTTGAAATTAGTTCTCTGGAAGCAGTCTCTTCTCTTCTGCCAGTATTCTGGGGACTCATGTGGAAAGAATTTTTTTCCCTTCTGCTATCAAGCTCTCAATTTTCAGAGACTAGCAGAAGGCATATTAAGGTGATTTTTCAAATGTTCCTAATAAGGAGGTTTAAATAACAATTACAATAACAATTCAGCTATTTAACAAGTAAATTGTCACTCAAGCCCACAAGGATTAAGGATATCTGATTTTAATCAATACATAGATATTATATTGGCCAAAAATGTTAAGGAAACTATGCATCATCTTGATTTCTGCCCTCACAGCATACATCCCATCTTAGTTTGGGGTCAACAACTCCAAACCATATATCTAGTTCTCTTACAGCAACTACAACTGCAGGAATTTAAAATCAAACCATCTTTCTTGGTTCCAGTAACTCATTCCTTTGCTGACCTGCCTTTGTTAACCTGTTCAATATCCCAGGATGTAGGAAGGCCCTGTTTTGCCATGACTGGGGGATTTCACTTATCCCTTTTCCCATCCATAACTGTCTTCCTGACTTTCTTCTTCTTTTCCTCCTTCTCCTCCCCCTCCTTTTTCCTCCCTCCCTCCCTCCCTCCCTCTCTCCTCCTCCTCCTCCTCCTCCTCGCCGTATTGGACCACAAAACTTAGGACCTTGCAGTTTTCAGGCAGGTAGCTACACTGAGCTACATTCTCAACCCTTCTTGACCATTTTCTATCTTTTTGCTGATAAAATAAACAAAAGACAAGTTCAAAGACCATATTCCTTCCGTGGGTATTTACTGAGCATCTTCTATATGCAAATTCTGTTCTAAACAGATGTGTCTATGAGAAGGTTTAGACTTGTATTCTCACAGGGCAAACATATCATGAAAAGATGTAGAGTATGTATAGTGGCTAAAAAGGAAATTTATAGACAGCACTAAAAAAGAAACAATATAAAAGACTGCCACACAGAAATACCATTCTCAGTGAATCCCTCACCAGACTCTAATCTCAGGCCTGATTGCAAATTTTTCTTAAAACATGTGGATTTCCTAATAGTCTGTTGGGGTTCACACCTTGGGGAGAGGTGCAAAAAGAAACTAGCTATCACTCGGTGTGGCAGCACTTTCCACTGACAGCTGTGATGACTGTTTCACTTTTGAAATAACACACTCTCACTAAACTTAGATCTAAAGTTTTTGATTTGCTTTAAAACATATAATAAATCTGAGAAAATGTAAATGAATCAATGAGACTCAGATACAAATAAGTTTCATTTCTAGTATGGCTTAAATGCTCTTCTAAATAAGATAAATTAGTGAACATAATATTATGTAACTGTTTTGTCTTAGGAGAAAATAATCTAATGAAAAGGCTTTGGTGTGCTTCTGAGGTGGAGTAGATCAGCTATATTTTGGAGCTCAGAAGTCCTGGACTGACTTGCAAGAGGGCGAGCCTGTTGAGAATGACACAAATAAATTTCATATAACACTCTCTTAGGAAGACAGGTTTGAGGGTGACCTTGGCTAACCTAGATATTCCCCATCTTGCATGTATTCTGGGGAAGAATATACTGAGAATGCAACATCTTAATATAAAAAGCAAATGTCTGGGACAACATGAAGTATGTGTAAGATGCTCTGCAGTATTTGTGATCAGCAGGCCAAGTTGTACCCAGAATGTAGAAACCAATGATGGAGTGATTTGGGGCTCTCTCACCTGCAGTGAATATGAGATCCCATCTGGCACAGGCAGCTTTTCTAGGCCTCAAAGAAATGGCTTGCCATAAGTTCTAAGCTTTTATCGTTTGTATCTATCACTGATTAATGAATCTGCTCTGCCTAACTCATTATGCAAGCATTCTTTCTCACTGGACTCTTGCAATTAGTAAAGAACCTTGCAACTGTGGGGCTACACATAGGTCCTCTAAATTTCTCCCTAAACAAGGAACTTGTCTTAGAAGTCAAGTTCAAAAGAAGTCACATCTTCATTCATCACAAGAATCCCTGATGAAATAGTTCAAATTGTAAAATTTTCCTTTCCCAGAAATATGGATAGGAGAAAAAGGGAAGGAAAGTCTGTGTCATCTTATAATTCCAAAACACAAATTAAACCTCTTCCTTTGTAAAATGTCTAAAGTCAAGAATGTTCAGGTGGTTGATAAATGGGGCTAAGTTACCTTTGGTCACAGCCACCACAGTCCTTCATGTGACTTGACCCTAGTCTTCTTTGACAATCGCATCTACTGCCCCAATATCTTAACATTACCCTTCCCAGAACCCCAAGACAGAACAAATGTTAGCACCCCTGGCCTAAAAACCCTGGGCTCATGTGCAGACATACAGAACATTGAATTGTGGTTAGCCTTTTCCCAACACATACAGCCATTCTGGCATCTTCTTCCACCCAGTGATTCCTAAATTTCCTTGTCAAGTCCCCTATAAGAAAGTCCTTGTTGAAATTTAATTAATTAGTATATGTTCAAACATGTCACTTATGAAGACCATAATAATCAACCAGGTTGAATTCCTATGCCCTTACTCTCCATAAAACTCATACTGTAGTTTAATCTATTAGTCCATACTCTTTTCCATATTTGTGTATATACATACACACATTCTTCCTCCCAGCTACATTCCATGCCTCTTACTAGCAGAGGACCACAATTCACAAGCTATACTCTCAACATTTTATATAATATCTCCCATGTTGCTAGTATACCACAATATTTATTACTAGTAGTGTCAATGAAAAATATTTGTTCAAGATTATCTTGGTAGTCTCGATTCATACAGGATACACAGATAAAGGGAGAAAAATCAAGCAACCTGTGGCCTTGATCAACATATTAAAGATTAGATAAAAATCAACTTTGGACATTTTGAGAAGATGTAGCGAGATAGGAATATCCCTGGATTCACTTCTTCTAGACATTGTGTTAGCTATCCATTGCTAGGATAAAGGAGGGAAGATTTACTTTGGCCCACATTTCTGAGATCTCAGTCCATGATCGCTAGGCTCCATTGTTTCTGGTTATGTGGTAAGCCAGAATACAGTGGTAAAAGAGCACAGCAGAGGAAAGCTGCTCACTTCATGGTGGTCAGGACAGCAAGTCAGACACATGGGCTTGGGACAAAATCTACATTTCACGGGCTCAACTCCATGACCTACTTTTGACTAGACACCTCCTTGAGTTTCATCACTTTCCAACAGCAATATTATCTGGCAAGCAAACTTTCAACACATGAGTTTTGGGAGGACATTATGATCCAACTATAAGAGTGATGTACTAGAAATAAGATTGCTGAATCATACTATTTTACTATTAGTGCTATTTTTACCTAGTTGAAGTGTCACTCTTATTGTTTAGATGTAAAATATTCCCTAAAAGTTTTATAAGTTCTGATGAGGGACTTTCAGAAGATGATTGGGTCACGAAAGTATTAACCTCATCAATGGATTAATCTATTAATGAGTTCCTGTGTTATCTAAACAAGCTCAGGGCCACAAGGAGAAGGAGGGTAGAGAGTGCTGCTCCTCTGCTTCTTAGGCCTGCCAGTTACCAGAAGAAGCGGTCTCCCTGTTCAGGATCTATTAATTAGCTTCATTGTGGTAAATACATACACAGACACACACACACAAAATCACATATTTATTAAATTGTTTTCTTGTTATTGGGTTGTTTGAGTTCCCTATAGACTTTGGATACTGACACTTAATCAAACATGTATTTTACAAATATTTTTCCCAGTCTTTATGTGTCTTCTCCTGTGTTCCCTGCAGCAGTATTCACAATAGGTAAGTACACTGTTAAGAACAGGACCTGGTTGCAGGAGGTAGGTCACTGGGGGCATAACCTGGAGGGGTATAATCTCCTGTTTCCCTTGGACCTTTCCTCTCCTTCTAGCCTTTCTTGCTATTTCTACATCTTGGCACCCACGAAGTCAGCTGCTTCCTTCTGCTATGCCTTTCTGTTGTATTTGTGTCTCAGAGCCAGCTAACCACGGACTGAAACCTCTCAAATCATGAATTGAAACACATTTTTTTCCTCTTTTAGTTTTGTATGTCAGGTAGTTTGTTCCAGCAATAGAAAAGTGACTCACACACCCTTCATACTGTTTTCACTAGTGGTCACACCAATTTATATTCTCACCAGTGGGGTACAAACATTTCCTTCTCTCCACATTCTTACCAGTATGTATTATCTTTTATCTTTTTAATAATGACTGTTATAACAGGTGTCAAATAATATCTTACTGTGGTTTTAATTTGCATTTCCCAAATGATTAGTAATGTACTTTTCATATTCCTCAGTTGGCCTACTGAATGTCTTTTGATAAATGGCTGTTCAAGCCCTTTGCCCATTTTCATAATCATGCTGTTTTCCTGTTATTGGGTTGTTTGAGTTCCTTATATACTTTGGATATTAACACTTAATCAAACGTATGTTTTACAAGTATTTTTCCCAATCACTATGTGTCTTCTCCTGTGTTCACTGCACCAGTATTCACACAGGTTATAACTGAAAACACTGTCCTTCAACAGATGACTAGTAAAATATGGTATAAAAACACAATGGAATTCTATGCAGCCTTATGAAAGAAAGAAAATTTGTCAACTATGAAAATATGAATGAACTCAGAGGACATTATGTTAAGTGAAATAGACCAGGCACTGAAAGATTAATCCTTTGTGACCTCACAAATGTGGATGCTAAAAAAGTTGAACACAGGCTCAGAGTAGAATGGCAGTTATCTGGGACTGAGATTGGGAAGAATGAAAAAATGTTCAATTTATGATATACAAGATGAGTAAATTCTAGAGATTCATAATGTATACTCAAAATTATATATGTAATAAAAAATAAAAAGAATAAACCTAGCTCTTCTCGGCACCACCTCGCCACAAACTAACTATATGAAGTGATGAATTAAAACAGCAGCTAGTGTATGCACCTCAAGTGCTGCTGCTCAGAGTTTGCAACAGCCATTCCAGGAGAATACAAGACTCACTCAGGAGTTTTGGAGGGAAGGCATTAATCGTCAGCAGAAACTGATCTAGAATCATTTCCAAAGTGATCAACCCCAGAACAAAGACCAGTGGTCCCTTAAGTAACAAGGAAAGAAGGTGTGGTTACAATATGACCCACTTAGATTAATACACTGTATTTAGGCACAAGGAGCATAGGATTACATGACTAAGAGGAGAATATGGCAGCAGGATCTTATTAGATTAATTTTCTATTCCAAGTAATAAAGGTTAATTGGTCAGAAGGTACAACAATCTCAGCATATTTACATGGTCTTGTTTTCAAACAATTCCTTGGACACAAAGACATTCCTGTGTTATCTGAACAAGCTCAAAGTCACAAGGAGAAGGAGGGTGGAGAGTGCTACTCCTCTGCTTCTTAGGCCTGCCAGTTACCCAAAGAAGCTGTCTCCCAGTTCAGGATATATTAATTAGTTTCATTCTGGTAAATACATACACGGACACACACACACACAATCACATATTTCTTAAACATATACAAATTTTATCAGTTATACCACTATACCTTAGCAAAGCTGGAAAATACAAAAGAATGGCTCTGACTTTTCAGTGGAAGAGATATGTAAAACATATAGTCAGTGCTGTTATAAGAGTTCTCTAGTTATCCAACCACTACTAAACCAATAGCCACTGTTTCCTGTACAGAACAGAGGGTTTATGCCTGGGGCACAATCCAGGCATAAGCATGAGTACTAGGCCACTTAAAGAGGGCCTTAAGCTTCTGAAACAACCAACTGCATTCTGTACCTACAAGAATATGTATGTTGAATTTGATTCATAGCCTGTTGTTAACAGTATTATATGTAATTGAAGTTATACAACCAAATCGTATAAAAAGAGTAATCCTATAAGAATTAGGCTGAATAGTTAGGAAAGATTCCACAGTTATGCTTAATTAGGTGGGGATGAAAGGATTGTAAAAGGCTAGGGACACGATTACAAAAGTTTAGAAGGGCTCTGCGTAAGCTTTACAAAAGTCTCCTTAACAAAAGTGTAAGTTTTCCTTCCATCTCAAGAGAGAAGTTAGACGATATTGGCAATGTGTATAAAATGCTCATAATTAAGCTGGGTGTGGTGGCCCACTCCTGTAAACCCATTACTCAGGAGGCAGAGGCAGGAGGCTAGCCATGCCTGGACTACATACTGAGTTCAGGTCCAGCCTGAACTATAAAGTAATACCCTGTCTCAAAAAACTAAAAAAACAATCCCATGTAAAGCCTTGAGCCTATATCAAAATAATGCAAAGAATATACATTCAAAAGTATTTAGACTGAAATGAAATGTGTGGGCTGCATATGTATTTTGTTACACTGTCATTTTAACCAATCTTAACATTAAAGCAAACATCTGTCTTCTCATATCAGGGAAGAAGGCTCTCATCACATATTCTCCCCTTCTTTATCTCCACAACTCAGAAACTGTTACATAACTTGTGACAAAAATAAATAAATAAAAATAACAAAGAATAAACTGCTAGAAATTCTAGGAATTTTCTTCCTTTTGATGGAGAGGGGAGAGAGACAGACAGAGACAGAGACAGAGTAGGGAGGGAGGGAATTTCCTATGGGCTTTTGAAAGTTTCTGAGTCCACATGGAATATTTATAGAATACAATATAGGGGTGTGAGAACTTAAAAAATGAAAAGCAAGATACATCATGTACAAGTACAAATTCTGAATTTTGAATGTGATCATAATGTATACATTATGTATACACTAGGTGATACACAGTTCTGAGGTGCTACACAGAGGAGATTAGACATGGTCCTTTCCCTGCAGACCTTACAGTTCAATAATCAAACTGGGGGCATCAAGTTGCATTTAGTTCTCTGTGAGGACAGCAAGGCAGGGCTAAGGTGGAGGGAAGGGAAGAAAGGAGACAATTTTTTACTTCCCTCCTTTCAGTAATTCCATGTTTGCTGTCCGATGGATATTTGGAAATAGAGTACATGAGGGTAGAAATATTTTGTAGTGTATGATCATTGCAGCCACTCACTCACCACACTGTGGTTACCTTATACTTAAATGCCTTATACTTCAAATATATAAAATCAAATACATCAAATTCCAATGCACACTCTCCCATATCTCAGTAATATTTTTACATTCTTTCTTCAATGCTAACAATATGTTTCTATATACTAACTATTGAGAAAAATTTGCCTTTAAGTTATTAATTCTCATATCAGTTTCTCTTTGACAACCCAAAAGCAATGTGGTTATCTGGGATTTATTATGTAGTCACATGATCTTAACACCACTGAGCTTATGTATCCTTGGCTGTAATGTCTACCTTCAACTGTCATAAAGCTTCAACTGAGATGTATGTGAAGAATCTAATACAGGAAATGGCACATAGGAGGTTCTCCATGACATCCATCATCTTGCTCTCCTCTTCTTTGAGACATCAGAACACAAGTTCTTGGTTACTGAAACCATGGTTCTATGATCATCTCATTCTAATCCTCCAGACCTTGAGTTATTTAATGAAAAAGCATAGACCCCAGCATCACCAATGGGCACTTATTAGTATTTAATTGCAATAAACTTAAAAATTGCTCTGCACCCAACTGTAGGTCTCAGGATCTTGAGCCAGTAGTAATGGGAAAATCTTAGTACTATTAATAAGAATGGATACACTAAGGATTAAATCTTCTAAATAAGGTGAAGAATTCAATGTGGGGCACATTAAGTTTTAAAGAACAGAAGAAAGACATTCAGCAGGAAATTGGAGCTGTGCTTCTGATTCAAGGAGAAGAGCATTTAAATATCTGGGTAAAGGGGCTGGGGATGTAGCTCAGTGGTTCTGGCTCCTGTCTTGCAAGCACAAGGGCCCGGGTTTGATCCCTGGTAACCACATAACAATACTGGGTGTGGAGACTCACCCCAGCAGCAATCAGTACCACAGTGCCAGGCGTGGTGGCCATGCCTGTAATCCCAGCACTTGGGAGGCAGAGACAGGAGGATTGCTGTGATGTGAGTTGGAGGCTGAGCTCAGGGCCAGCCTGAACTACAAAGCGAGACCCTGCCTCAAAAAAATAAATAAATAAAATAGATTTCATCTCACTCCACATAGAATGGCTGCCATTTCAGATTCAGCCAATGGCAAATGTTGGCGAGGCTGCAGAGAAGAAGGAACCCTTCTCAACTGTTGGTAGGAATGTAGACTCACACAACCCCTGTGGAGATCAGTTTGGAGAATCCTCAAAAAGCTAGGATTGGAGGTCCCATTTGACCCAGCCATTGCCCTGCTAGGCATATACACACAAGAATTAAAAGACTCATATCACAGTGACATATGTGCACCCATGTTTATAGCAGCCCAGTTTGTGATTGCTACATCTTGGAAACAACCCAAATGTCCATCAACTGGAGACTGGATAAAAAAGCTGTGGTTCTTCTACAGAACGGAGTATTACTCTGCCATAAAAATGATAAGTTTGAATCATTTATACTTAAATGGACATACCTTGAAGATATCCTCATAAGTGAAATAAATAGGGCACAGATAGGTACATATCGCATCTTTTCTCTGGTATGAGAAAATAAAGATGTAAATGAGTCCTAGAATTGCACGTTATATATTGTAAAACAGTAAATGCTCAATGTAAAATAGGGTGAAGGGGGAAAAATGATGAGATTGTAACAAAAAAATAAGGAAACAAATTTTATGTATATGGGGGGTGGTAGGGTGGGTAGGGCTATGGGAAAAAATGAGAATTAAGTTGTGTCTTATACTGGTACAAATCGCCATTATGGAGTGCAATCATGATGTGTTTATGTAATGTACCAATAAAGATTTAAAAATTAAAAAAAATTCCTCTATACACATTTTGAATAAATATTAATATACCAAAAAAATAAATAAATATCTGGGTAAAGAACAAGTAACAGCAATATAGGAAGAAAGGGAGGACATTATAACAATGCAGTGATAGGGAAACAGAAAAGGGAGGAAAGCAGAAAGTTTATAGCACTTAATACAAAATAGAGGTCTCTGGAATGAAAATAAAAAAGAAGCAGAGGTATTTTGATCAAAGGGAAAAAGTAGTTTTGGTGAAAAATACAAGGAATTAATAAGCAAATGAGAAACTAAAGAAAAATCTCAAAGGTAACTAAATAATGGTTAGCCTCTGCATGTTTTCAGTGGTGCAATTTTTTAAATTCCTGGATAGTAATACTATTAGCAGCAGAGCTGAAGCTAGACCCCAGGTGTATAGCCTCCCAGCTGGCAGAATTCCATGTCACACTGCAAAGCACAAGTGGATATTTTGCCTGCTTGTTCTCTCCATCTTCATGCCATCATGGCTACACGGCCACTCTGCTCTTACATAGACATTGCCCTGCAGCCTCACTCAACAAGAATCTGATGGATTCCTGCACTTCTGTGTTGACATTTTCATCACTCAGAGGCTGAGGAAGCAACCAGAAGAGCAGCTTTTCTTCAATTAATTTAATCAGTCAGCTTTGAAATGATGGAGTAGAACTGATAGGAACTTTATGGGGGAAGTGATGAAATTGACTTGTAATAGTCAAGAAAATAAAAAAGCTAGTCATAGACAAGATTGATGGTAGGTAGGGAAGCAGATTTTTATGTCTGACTTCTGACCTTCCCTCCCCAAATGACAGAGTTTCTAAATGGATAACACAGGACCTAAAACATCACTCTACTTCATTATTTTAATTAATGACTCAGCTAGATCAATGCTTATTAAAGTTGAAAATGGCACAAAACAAAAAGAAACACTTAGAGCACCATTTCAGGACCTCAAGATCACTCAACATGTCAGCAGGATTATTGGATTAATCTTAATTAGAACAATATAAAACTCTGTTCTAAGGCAAAACAAAACAGAAGAAATATAGAGTGGACATAATATAAAAATATTAAATAAATTTAGGCTTTAAAAAGCTAAGAAGGGAAGAGAAGGAGGAATGGGGTAGGTAAAAAGTAGTACAAGAGTGGGCTGGGGAGTTAGCTCAGTGGTTCCGGCACCTGCCTGGCAAGCACAAGGGCCCAGGTTCAATCCCAGGTAACCACATATTTATCTACAGACACACCTAGGTTTTACTAGTCTGCTCAGTGGTTCTTTTTCAAATCAAGTTGATATATCATAATTAATGATTATGCCTCTATCAAAAATATGAGAAAATATTTTAAAAATCATTTTATAAGAGTTTGCAGCTTACTACTATATGTGAAAATACAGAGGATTTTTGTGGATGTTAAGACTGTGTGTAAATATCCCCCAAAGCTTCATGGTCATAGGTGGGGCTTTTCCCAGAAGTGGTTAAATCCTGAGTCTGTGATTGAGTCCTGGTACAGTGCTAGACTCAAGGGCTTTAGGATGAAGGGTGTGAGTGTCATCCACCTAAGTAGTCTGGATAAGATTAAAGGGGAAAATAAGAAGCTATTTAAGTCTTTTGTTTTTGCTGTCATCTCCTTCAGTGAACTTCTCCTCTTCAATGCTGTCTTGTCTTGGACTCAGCCAATTATGGACTAAAATCTCTACAAACTGTGATTAAATAAACTTCTCCCTGTTTAACTTTCAGTTCAGGTATTTTATCTCAGCCACAAGAGAAAAGTAACTAAGTCATGGGGGATGGATGGTATTAGGAATTGATCCCAGAGAGCCTTATCACTGAGTTATATTCCCAACCATTTTTAATTTTTGAATCTTGCTCAATTGCTAAATTGCCTAGACTGGGCTCAAACTCCCAGTCTTCCTGCCTCAGCCTCCCAGCATGCTCCGATTATAAATGCATACCACCATGCTCATATCAGAAGGCTTTCATTTTTCTGTTTAGTTTATTAGTACAGGTAGGTAGTACGTAATGTTTACATTCTTTGTAGAATTTTGGTACGTGCACATAACACACCTTAGTACTTTTTATAATCCCCCCTCTCTTGATTTCCTTCTCCTTTACCAACAATCTATCCCTCTACTTCTTATCATCTATCTTTTATTTGGGTCTTTATTTTTATTCTGGGCTTCTGTGATATTTAATCTTGTGAGTCTGATGCATTTCATTTGACATTGTGGTCTAAAGGTGCATTGATTTTCCTACAAGTGATTCAAGTATATGTTTCTTTATAGCACAGTAATACTCCATTGCGGGTCATTTTCACATTTTCTTTATGAATTCATCTGGTGATGGACATATGGGCTGCTTCCAAGATTTCTCTATTACAAACTGTGGTGCTATGAAAGTTATCTGCATGTATCACTGTCATATTATGTCTTTAACTTTTTCAGGAAGATACCTGGAAGGAGAATCGTAGATATGTGAAAGTTTGTACAGAGAATAGTAAAATCAACAAAGCATTGAACAACACAGTGACAACACCAAAGTATGGTGAGGATGCAAAGCAACTGAAAAACTTAACAATGGCTGGTGAGAATGGAAAGTGGAAAACAGTTTTAAAATGGCAAAGAAGGAAGGTGAATAACAAGAAGGAAGGTTAATGTGATTATGAAAGGGAAATATGAAGGAGCTTCATGGGGAGGAAACTGTTCATGACCTTGCAATGGTGGTGAATATAAGATAAAATTGTACAGACCAATTAAAAAATAGACAGTAACAATTTCTGGCCAACTTCAGAAAGGCTGGAACCCTCAAACACTGCTGGGAGCAATATCAAATAGTATAGCCACTGAACAAAATTTGGAAAATTTTCAAAATATTAAACAGAATTACCATTTAAACTAGTAACTGCATTCATATTCCCAAATTAAATGAAAATATATATCCACACAAAAACATGTACATTGTTCACAGTTTTCATAGAAGCGTTATTCATAATACCCTCAAAGTGAAAATAACCCAAATGTCATTTGATGAGTGAATAAAATGATGCAGTATTTCCATCCAATGGAATATTATTCTAAAATACAAACGAGTGAAGTATTGACACATTTTACATATAACCTGAGAAAATCTGGGAAATTTAGGCTAAGTGAAAGAAACCAATTGTTAAAACCAGATATACACGATTTATTTATATAAACTTTTTACAACAGGCATATCCAAAAAGAGGAAAGTAGATCAGTGGTTCCTTAGGACTAGAGGGAGGTGAGGAGAGTGATTACTAATGAGTACACTTTCTTCAAGGAAGATGACAACATTCCAGCAATAGCACGTCATACAGCGTTCTCTCACTACAGCGAATACCTGAGACAATCAGCACACAAACAGCCCGTTCTTTGGCTCACAGTTTCAGAGGTTCCAGGTGGCCTGCGATGAAGCAGCACATTGTGATGGGAACATACGGCAGGACAAAACTGCTGGCCTTGCGTCCAAGAAGGGAAACAAACTGAGCAGGGGGCTGAATTCCACTATTCCTTCCAGGGCTACATCCTCAGTGACCTAAAGACAATTAAGATCTAAACTATAGCACAGTGGTGGTGCTGGCATGTGTATCACTGCAGCTAGAAGCAGCCCTCCTTATCACCACGTGAGCCAAGTCACCTCCACCTCATCCTGGCAACAGAGCCTCTGCCTCATGCTCCCAACACCAGGATGAATGTTTATACCAGTCTGGAGCAACTGTGAAGGATTCTTCCACTGAATAAAAAGCTAAAATGACCTTTTAGATTAGAGAATGGAGAGCACTGTTGGGCATTCAGTCTCCAAAAGGTTTGCCATCACTCCTACAGCAGTTAGATAGGTTATACAATTCTACAAATACAGTAAAAACCATGGGTTCATACACTTTACATAGGGGAATTTTATAGCATGTGAATTACATTCCAATAATTATGCAACTATATATTATAGAACTAAATATACACATATACACACACCAATGTGTATAAGTAAAACTGAGGGATTCTGAATGGTATATGTAAACTGCATTGATGTTAATATCATACTACTGTTTTGGAAAATATTACAAGTGGAAACTGTTTAAATAAATATAAAATTTCTCATTATTAGTCCTTAAACTTCATGTGAGTCTATGGATGCTACACTGACCCTACATAAAGCTTGCATACTCACCCACTGGTGTTAGAAGAGAAGTGCTACCTCCTGCTTATCTCTGCCTTCTAGTCATTTATTAGTCGCTTATTCACAATCTAAATTAGAACGCTACTCGTAAAGGATTCTGGGAAGCATGGCCCCAGGCTTCTAGCCTCCTTGATACAAGGAAATCATAGAAGAGAAAAGGGATAAATGTGTATAAATATAATTTAAATTAAAAAGATATATAATTAAATTTTTGTATGGATCTTTATATTTGTATATTCTATTTAAATTTACACAGGAATATAACTGCATGTAGAATTGTGTATTTATGTATGTACTATATACCCAAAATCCATGGAATAACGTTTAAATAAAGTCTGTGTCTAAGATTACATATATGGACCTCAGCCTGTGTTCCCCCAAAAGTAATACCTACAACAGAGTTTGATACGCGGGAGGACTTTTAGGATGATGCTCCCAGGAAGCAAGGAGGAGAGGAGCGGGAGGACTGAATGGGGGAAAAGGTAACATAAATACAGAAGAACTATCAAGTTGGTCACTACTCAGGGAAACTGATGTCGCCCCCTCTTTCTGAGAAACTTTCTGGATCTCTTCCTCAGGAACTGAAGGGTACGGCCCCTTGGTCAAAGTTCGGCTTGCACACGTCAGCCAGTTGCCTCAGATATCCCCAGGAACACCAGTGATCAAAGGATTAAGAGGTGCGCGGTATGCGCCTGAGGTAATGCACTCCTGTTAGCCATATCTGTGAGCAGTCAGATTAGTCCGCGCGCTATGCCTGGTGGTAATCAGAGGATCTGAAGCAGGCCACAAGAGGAAGCTGATAAATACAAGTTGATCCTTATTACCTTCTACATCTTACTGGTCTAGAGAAAAATCTGGAAAGAAATTTAGTAGTATATTAACAGTATTTAATGCTGAGTTATGAAGCTCTAGATGATTTCTAAATATGTTATTTATATGTTATCCAAAGCATTCTACAGTAAGGATATACTGTTTATGTAATCACAAAGTACAAGAAATTATCTCTAAGGAGCTGAGGTGTACAGTTTGAGGAGGAATGTTTATACAAAGACCAGAGCAACTGTGAAGGATTCTTCCACTAAATAAAAAGCTAAGATGACCTTTTAGATTAGAAGTTAGGATTCTATGATAACCAACCTGACTTGAAAACCTAGAGCAGCACCAAGGACAAAGTAGACACCTCCTATCTGTCAAAGGGGTGAATGTATATCCTGCAGAAGCACAAAGTTAGATAATTCTCACCGGAGCTCATAGAGTTTTGCAGTAAATAAAAGGAAAAATTAATTTTTTTAAAAAAATAAAAGGAAAAAACTTAAAAATATAGTTCAGAAATTCTATTCCAAGTTATATTCTCAAAAGAAAAGGAAATATATATACAATTGTACCCTCATGACCATAGGAACACTATTCACAATTCCCAAATGGTAGAAACAACTGAAATAACCATCAAATGATGAATGAATGAACAAAAACTTGTATGTCCTTTGCTCAGTTATAATTGGGTGACTGTTTTCTTGCTTTTGCAGTGCCTGAGTCCCTTGTATCTTTTGGATATTATTTCCTTGTCACATGTAGGATTTCCCAATATTTTCTCCCA